>WNLI01008136.1:0-12069 GCA_025802215.1 Wirenia argentea
ATGCATGACTGGCGATGGAAAGCAGATGAATTTACTCTATAACATATCATTTCTCAGAGCACAGGTATGGCGCCGGAGGCTATCCCGGAATTCATGACTCTAATTCATGCCTGTCGCCTGTTGCCTGTTTTACGTACGTATGCAGTTAGATAATTTTTTGAACAAAATTGTCCTTTTGCACTGTGAACTATTTTATTGATGCATCGTCTATATTATTTGTCCGTGGTCACAATATTTGTCTGCGTCACAATATTTGTCCGTGGTCACAATATTTGTCTGTGGTCACAATATTTGTCCGTGGTCACTGGTCACAATATTTGTCTGTGGTCATAATATTTACCCGTGGTCATAACAATTTTACAACTGTGTTTGTTGTCCAGTGTGAATACATGACATATGCTCCAAAGCAAAGCAAAGCAATTCTCATTTTGTTTATTCCATTACTGAACTGATAAGATTATTGGTGTAAGCATCTGACTAACTTATCATTTTCTAATTAAAACTGGCCTAAATTTTTGTGCTATGATCGATACACTCAAAATAATGTGCTAAGTTTATATGCAATGAATTTAATTATAAACACTGATATCAAGATTATGTAAAACTTTTGTTGTTGGCCTATATTTTTTCATGTTATTCATTTCTCGTGCTCATGACTAACGATTTTCTAAAATTATTATTAATGTTAAATTCCATTGAAATGTTGTAAATATGGGAAGATGATAATACTCTTGTCTTGATAATGTATTGTTGATAAATTTGGAAAATTTGTATAAATTGAATATTTATTTTTTATTGGGTAATTTATTTTTGGTAAGAATAAAATGAATTACGACAAAAGCAACTCAGGATTTTTCTCTCATTATTTTGGTGTTCATTATTTTGATATGAATCGATGAACATACGTGTACTGTACGTTATTTGCATACACATGATAACTAAAACCTATCCAAGTTCCCAGATCACACATTTGATTTACAAGATCGTCAAATGGGCATCATTTTTTTGGAGGAAAGTAGAGGTGACCAACTTGTCATCAAGGGATAATGTGACATACTGACGACAAAAAACCTCCACAAATTCGAAACAGAAGAAAGCTGTACGTAGAGGACTATAGTGCATGTGAAAGATTGAAAACGATAAGAAAACCCCCCAGTGTATGGCAAAAAATAAAATGACCTCGACGATGAGTATGTCGGCGAAACCCAGTAAGCAATGAAGACACGGTTATTGTAACATATTGTAACATAGCAAACCGAATTTGGAAAGTTTTTGATTCTGCAGTACACACTACACACCCATATGCAGCCAACATCTGATGTTTTTCCCTCCTCGTACAATCTAAATCAATTCAAAATAAACCACTAAGGCTCGCCTGTCTTCTGCAATGGGACTTTAGTATGGAGTTCACCCCTTTCCCAGGAATGTATCGAGACCTCCACTTCTAACAATATATCGCACACGTGGGATCGGGCGCTGACCAAGATTTCCAGCCGACTGTGACATGATACACGGTAACATGGTCATACAGTTTTAAATACTTCCTTTCACACTTGCAGGACCTTATCATAAAACACAAATAAAAGAACAAAACAAAATCTCATTTGTGATGATCATAATTGGCTCTTTTTTTATTGTTTTTCCAATAGTATAAACACAACATTATACAATTATTAGATATAAAATTTTATGTTTTATCACATTTGTACTTCTATACAATTTTGTGCGCACGCACGATAAACACCATCATGCTAGTTACTGTATAAAACACGCCTCTTGCCTCACGTAGCTATATGATTAGAATAAATAGTATTAGCACTTTCTGTATATTTTAAACCAGGATAGCAGCAAAAATAATGATTTTTTGTAGACTCCAGAGCACTGTAATTTTGCAGAATTTTAACGTTTTTGGATACTAGGTACCATAACGCCTTTATGCATATTGCAATTTTTTAACGTATTGTTGGACAAAATACAAATTTGAACGTACAAAAAACTAATAGTTTCACTAACCAATTCACTGCCATCTTGGTTTAATATCTATGACTAATAGTTGACTATTATATATAAACAATTTGTAATTATGTGTAAATTATTGTTAATGACTTATTAATTCGCTATAATTTGAGATTAGTATCAATTTTGTTCTTATACAGAGCTCTACGATTTGACTGAAACCATAAAAGGAGTAATTTTCCCGACTACGGATTGGCACGGACAAATATGTATCTAATATCATAGGATTAATTTTAAAATACAGTACAAAAGAAAATATATGTATTTTAGCCATACAGTGATAAACTACATAGCCTAACAACCTGAGTACGAATTTATGATGCCAAATTTGGAACCATCCAGTAATGTGATTATAACAATTTGAAGCCTACGTTGTACTTAGAAATATACAAAATAATTTCATTAAAAGAATTAGATACATATTTGTCGGCCTGTCGGTACAATTAGAAATTTTTTAACCAAATTAGTACACCTACAATGTTTTATGTAATTAACCGGAAATAAAAGACAACATCACAACCTATTAAAGGCGATGACTGAAAATAGACAAGGAAAATATAATCAAACATAATTTCACAAATGATTTAGTGAACACAAATTACACAATCGAAACACTGGCAAATTTTGAACACAAAATTAAAAGAACGCAGAAAAATAAAATAGCAAAATCCATGATCTATAAAAAGCCGAGTGCAGTGAAATTAAAAATGTGATAAGCAGCGATTATAGTGTAGCATTATTAGCTGTTAAAATTCCGCTGACATTTTAATTCATAGTAAATTAGAAGCTAGTTAAAACACAGCCATATTGGAGTTTAAAACAATCCTCACTACATACCAATTTTCCACACAGTTCCACACTTTTATAGATTAACCACGGCAGTTATAATATAAAATAATTTCAGCACATTTAATGAGTTAGGGATCACAAAGCAGCAACACAGAAAAACTTAGTAAATCAATCTCATGTAGACTTATTTTAGGATCATAATCTGAAATATACTTGTCATACTAGAAACACGTGGGTCGAATATTGTACTTTTCATAATGCTACTTTACTTCGCTTTTCAATTTTTGACCAGAACATCTATTACCTCTAAAATTCCTCGCTGTAAATACAATTAAACCAAATTTAATCAGTATAGCCACATACCACAGGTTGACTGTCTGAAAATTAAAAATAATCATTCTCGCGACGAGCACTATTTATTAATTAAACCTATAAACGTGGGTAAATCTGTTATATTTTTGTATATACTACCTATATAAAACCATAATTTCGGATTTGAAGATCAGAGCGAATAAAAATCTTACAAAATAAATACAAAATGGCGATCCGAGGTTAACTGGCTTTTTTGCTGTCTTCAACGTCAAAATCTAACACGAGGAGTTTAGTTTCTTCCGTGCCGTTTCGGCTGCCGACGGCGCAGACAAGTTTTGTGTTAGAGCACCTTACGCGCCACACGACGCCACCGCTCCCGCCACTTTCTAAGCTGACAAGATTCCTGAGAAATTCGCCCGTGCGTAGGTCCCAAATTTTCACGGTGCCGTCGTCTGACGAGGTTATCACAAAAGTTTTGTTGAATTGGAAAAGACACGTGACTGCGCTCTGGTGTTTGTTGGGGCCTGTGAAAACGAATGAGTTGTACACATAAAATGAGCAAATATGGTAAAATGTCGGACACATTTTAAATATACAGCACTTTCAGAATCTGTCCATGTTGCCGTGCAGGAATCTTGCATATTATGCAGGCTTAAAACTAAAATGCTCGAGAGAAAAATCCCTGTTGAAGCAGAAGCACCCATTCTTTGACATGCACTCCACTCCTATCAGTCTACTACACTGTGAGACTACTTCTGATTATAATGGCGGATATTCACACATAAATTAAACTCAACAATTTTCTGGCTTATTTATACCAATATGGGATTCCCAGTCTATTCTCTGAATATACAAGTACAGTACTTCGTTTTCATAGGATCAAATTTCACCAGATAATTGTATTATTTTCTTGATCGTCGAGTTTCCCTCATCCACAGGGTGATCATAAAGTCTGGGCTCATTCTGGATCCATGTTGTTTACATCCGTTGCCATGGTGATGCTTATTCAAATGAGTCCACACTTTATGATCACCCTGTACGTATAACAACAGTCGTGCTCTCAGAATCAACTCGGAGAACTACGCACGACATCTTCTATCTTAACGTGAACCCGCCAGTTGATGCATTCATTCATAATGCATGAAATTGCAGCATTCAAAGAATTCATAATGCAAGTATTGAAGGGTATAAAAAACTTCAAGCATGCTCTACTTTCTGTAGTGCGCATCCTTTACACAAATCTACGCATGTAAACCAATGCGGATACTTAATAGAAATAAAACACGCCACCAACCTTGCAAGGTCTGTAAGCACTGTCCCGTACGGATGTCCCAGACTTTCACGGTCGAGTCTGCGTTACCCGACACAAGTATGTTGTCCTTTAGTTCCATCCCACTGGTCAATGACTGGTGACCAATGAGGGTATGGAGGCAGTTCCCGTTTTCCACGTCCCATACGCGGATTGACGTGTCCAAGGAACCGCTCACTATGTGTGCTCCATCAAACTGTGGATACAAATAATGAATGACTGGTCAATGATTGGTGAATGGTCAATGAATGGTGACCAATGAGGGTGTGCAGGCAGTTACCATTCTCTACGTCCCATACACGGATTGACGTGTCGAGGGAGCCGCTTACTATGTGTGCTCCATCAAACTGTGGATACAAAAATAATGATTGACTGTCAATGACTGGCGACTGGTCACTATCAATAGTCAATGACTGGTGACCAATGAGTGTGTGTAGGCAGTTACCGTTTTCTACGTACCATACACGGATTGACGTGTCCAAGGATCCGCTAATGATGTGTGCTCCGTCAAACTGTGAAGGAACAATAATGACTGGTCAATGACTGATCACCATAAATGACTGACAACTGGTGACTATTGAGTGTGTGTAGGCAGTTACCGTTCTCTACGTCCCATACACGAATTGATGTATCGAGAGAGCCGCTTACTATGTGTGCTCCGTCAAACTGTGGAGTACAATAATGAATGACTGGTGACCGACTGGTCAATGCCTGATGACTGGTGACCGATGATCGTGTGTAGGCAGTTACCGTTCTCTACGTCCCACACACGAATTGATGTATCGAGAGAGCCGCTTACTATGTGTGCTCCGTGAAACTGTGGATACAACAATGACTGGTGACTGGTCAATGACTGGTGACCTATGAGTGTGTGTGTAGGCAGTTCCCGTTTCGACATCCCACACACGGATTGACGTGTCGAGAGAGCCGCTTACTATGTGTGCTCCGTCAAACTGTGGATACAAATAATGACTGGTGAATGACTGGTTACTGATTGGTCAATAACTGATCAATTACCGGGGACCTATGAGTGTGTGTGTAGACAATTGCCATTTTCTACATACAGAGTAACGTGTCCAAGGAGCCGCTTACGATGTGTGCTCCGTCAAACTGTGGATACAAATAATGACTGGTCAATGACTGGTGACCAACTGGTCAATGGCTGATGACTGGTGACCGATGATCGTGTGTAGGCAGTTACCGTTCTATACGTCCCACAAACGAATTGATGTATCGAGAGAGTCGCTTACTATGTGTGCTCCGTCAAACTGTGGATACAAATAATGACTGGTCAATGACTGGCGACTGGTCAGTCAGTGGTCAATGACTAATGACTGGTGACCTATGAGAGTGTGTGTAGGCAGTTACCGTTCTCTACGTCTCATACTCGGATTGATGTGTCGAGGGAACCGCTTACTATGTGTGCTTCGTCAAACTGTGGAGTACAATAATGACTGGTCAATGACTGGTGACTGGTCAATAACTGGTGTGGTGACTGACTGGTGAGGTGATTGATGAGTGTGTGTAGGCAGTTACCGTTCTCTACATCTCACACACGGATTGACGTATCGAGAGAGCCGCTAACTATGTGTGCTCCGTCAAACTGTGGAGTACAATAATGACTGGTCAATGACTGGTGCCTGGTCACCATCAATAACTGATGACTGGGCAATGACTGGTCACCTACTGGTCAATGACTGGTGACCTATGAGTGTGTGTAGACAGTTACCGTTCTCAACGTCCCATACTGTATGCTCCATCACTGTTGAAAATTGTACATACAATTTTGGAAGGGAGCACGACATATCAACTGAAATTCAAGCTATGAACTGTTTGTTAGTATAAACTCTAAAGTGGCCGAACGTGAGTTGTTGGAAAACGCGGAGTACCAGGAGAAAACATCCAGATATTTCGATCTTCCATGACTCGAAAACAGCGAGAAGAAGCCAGCAGAATCCCTATGAAAACTTCCCAGTCCCCAGATACTCAATTTAGCTGCTTGTAAGTTGCTTGATGAAGAGAATTACTGTACAGTAACACAGGAAAAATGCCATAACAAGTTTTGCAGCGGCGCAATCTTGAACCCGGGACCCCAAGATGTCAAAGCAAGCACTCGACCATTAAGCTACTGCCCCTAAACGAATATAGAGGTACATGAACACGATTACACACACCTGTAGAGAGCAGACACGGTTGTGTCTACCCTGTAGTGTAGACGTAGACACTAGACGTGTCTCCAACGCCACAATCTAGTACTATAGCGGTACAAAAAGGGTGCAATCACCTGCAGAGAGTAGACACGGTTGGTATGGCCTGTAGTGTATGTAGACACGTCTAAGGGACATTCTGGCGCCAAAAGCTAGTACTATAGTGGTACTTAAACACTACACACACCTGGAGAGAGTAGACACGGTTGTATTGTATTGTATGAATAGGTCGAACAAAAGTTCGCTGCGAGTAGACACGGTTGGTATGGCCCTGTAGTGTATGTAGGCACATCTCAGGGGCATTCTGGCGCCTAAATCCAGTACTATAGTGGTACATAAACACTACACACACCTGCAGAGAGTAGACACGTCTCAAGGGGCATTCTGGCGTCACAATCTAGTACTATAGCGGTACTTAAACATTACACACACCTGTAGAGAGTAGACACGGTTGGTATGTCCCTGTAGTGTTTTTGTTTTCCTCACTTTAGTGCACTGAAAATGTCATACCTATTATACCTTGATTAAAATTACATCTGGAATGATTAATGACACGTCTCCAGGGGCATTCTGGCGCCAAAATCTAGTACTACAGCGGTACCTACACACACACACACACACACCTGGAGAGAGTAGACCCGGTTGGTGTGCCCCTGTAGTGTATGTAGACACGTCTCCAACGCCGCGTCCCACACCTTGACCGTGAAGTCATACGCGCCGCTGACCACACGTTGACCGTCGTACTGGACACACCTCACGGCCGCCACATGACCCATTAACACGTGTAGACAGTCGCCGGTCGTTATGTCCCAAACTCTCAGCGTCGCATCACGTGATCCACTTACTACCCTGTGGAAGAAAAGGTAGCATTTACTTAATATGACGGGAGTGAAAAGATTCTCTTGCTTATATAATGTTGCATTATAGTTTACAAACTATTTGTGCTACACTTCCTAAGGATTTTCTCGCTCGGGTGGCTATAAAAATTGGTCAGTTATTGGCCACCAAAAAAGATACGCATGCGGCTAATAATAACATTTGAGTAGTGTGTACACGTTGGACTACGGTACCTTTTTTCTGTCAGCATGCAGCCACAACTCTGGGTAAGTACACCTTTACTTCACATCAGAAACAAAATCAGAAGATTCAGAACTACGAAACAGACAACCGGTTGCAAACCACAAGTTACCACCAATCCACCATACCATATATTTATGCCCGTACAACGTATAGGCTTGCACACACTGCCTACTGTATGCGTTCCATACTTAGGACCCCATGACCCAACCTACCATAATCATTTGAGTATCGACTAAGAACTACAGAACCCACCTGTTACCATGGAGATGCATACACCGAACTGTAGATGTATGTCCATACAAAGTATACACACACTGGCCACTGTCTGCGTTCCACACTTTAAGGGTTCGATCTGTAGACCCACTGATTATGGTGTTACCCTGCATCTGTGACGACCACACCCCGCCTGTGTGTCCAACTAACGTACGCAGGCACTGTAGGCGGAGAAACATACATTCAATAATATATAGTGAATTATTTTATTTGTATATGAATACACGAATCATGGAGTCAATTCATGTAAATATTCCAATTCATGCAAATAAAAATATTATTCACATGGAGATAGGCAGGGTTTTGTGCCGTCTCCACTGATGTTCTATATATTTTTTTGACTGATGAGAGCATCGGACTTCAACTCTATGGTGTCGCATCTGGAATATGCCGATGACCTATCTCTCATCTCGTCGTCCTTTGATGAAATGAGTTCGCAGCTTACAAACTTGGCTACCAAGTGTGCTAGATGGGGTTTTAGCGTTAGTGTAATAATAATAATAATAGCCCTATCTAGGCTGAAATTACTTGGGCCGCTTCTACAATACGTTCCATCATGTCTCTCCACATATCACGATCTTTTGCAATCGTTCGAAGTTTTTTCAGATCGGCAATGTTTGTCAGTTTCTTGTTTTGTGTATTATTCATGATTAACGATCCATACGTGTGACTGTGATCCATTAGTACATAATTTATGTTGCTACGTGAATCGTATTTTGACAGCATTTTCAAATCATCGTTAAGTTTCGATGGCAAACATGTATGGCCCCGTCCACGAAAACATTCTATGTCATGTTGATCAATTGTTACGTGGGCTTATATACGCAACAAACTAAAACGTCACAATTTCACTATTAATTACTTTTAATGCATAAATACTTTAATCATAATTTTAGTAGTACGTAGTTTAGAATTATTGTTTTCCACAGAAGTGAACATATTCTGGGCAGTACACCAGTCTCACCATAGCTCAGAATACTACAACTTCACCACAGCATTACGGCAGTCCGTTCTACAAAAGTTTCTCTCTTGGGTTAGATTATGTTTTACTATAATACAAATTATACCTAAATGGGTTGTCAGGATAAATGTCAGAAACCGTCATTCAGTCATTGATTGGTGATCATAAAAAAGTAAAGTGTGACATTTACATGCCGCATTTTAGAACTTCGCGATCCGCCAAATGACGATCTTACTATAAATCATGGCTGTGCGAGGGAAGACGTGAGCAAAGCCCTTAAAGTGTTACTGTACCCTCATAGTATTCTTTGTGTGTCTAATGGTACACACTAGTATACTGTATATACAAAATTACAAATGGGCCTAAAAATACATTCACTGGGCACCCTATATCACCGCTTCTCCCTTACACACCAAGATGCGAAAAGCATTTCTAATTAGTACAATGACGTTATTTTACATTGTATTTTTTCAGGTAAAATTCCAGTCGCACAGTTCTAAATTCCTCAACCCTGGGTATCAAATAAATGACAGTCCAACATTTTAACCAACTGAGCTATCCCGCCATATATTGTCATCTGTTACGAGTTCCCCGATTGTGGGTTATTACTGTCTTCTTCATTGAATGGGTTCCGCAGCTCAGAAGATTCACAAGTCGCGTTTATCCAACTGTTTCGAGGACAACCACAATGCTGAGATCCCCAGGGATCCAGTCCAGGATCCGCCTAGGCAGACGTTCCACACTCATCCGTAACGCGTGTCCTATCCACCGAAATTGAGGTCTTCAAACCAACTCGGAGCTAGATAGAAGTGTAATTAGATCTATGTAGGACACCCTCTGTCCTAACATTATCTCACCATATACCTCGAAAGCAACAGGTTTTGAGCACATCAAGCTTTATAGGCATTATGCTGTTTTATGTCTTTTCTCCATGTATATGGCATGTGAATGACAACAGCAATCTACCCTTGCTGCAACCATATCTGCTTGCCCCCATGACAGATCCAAGCAAGAAGCCCCATAACGCTAATAAACTACATGTGATTGTATATATTTTGCAGTTGTTCTACCAGCCGCTAGCTTTAGTGATCTCTCCTGTGTTTTTTGCTGTTCACACCCAGTTCAATGTTCTCTACCAGTTCTGGATTCATACACAGGTACAGTATTACTTTCTGAATAAATGTGTGTGACCTTCTTAGTATTTATCAGTCAGACCCACTCTGTATTTAGTATGAGATGATTGACCATTCCTATTGCCTCGAGTGCTTTCTTATTCATACTGTACAGCCATGCCAAAACTCTAGCACTGGTAACATCTGATTTAATGGGTGGTATACAAGTAGACTAACCAAAACTTGTCACATTTTTCCTGTGGTATGAAATTCTCTTGAGCAAACAACTTTCCCATATTTCACTAGTTTAGTTATGGTAACGAAAAATACTAACGATTCTCTTATTTCAACAGAGATTTCTGATAAATCCTAAAAATTGAATATACAGTATGAATAGGCCTATCTGGCCACAGTAGTTATTGAATATTAAAGGACGACTTTCTTGTTTCCCCTATAGTACTAGAGCTAGCAATGGAGACTTAGATTTGCAATTCATTATCAATACAATTTTTTCATGCAGTATGTGAGATCTCTGGGCCCGTTGGAGTACATCCTAAGCACCCCCAGTCACCACAGAGTCCACCACGGACGGAATCGCTATTGCATCGATAAAAACTATGCTGGCTCGCTTATCATCTGGGATAGGTTGTTTGGTAAGTGATTATATAGCGAACCGAACTGAATTTTCGCCAAACATAACTGAATTTTGGTCGAATGTTAGCTAGAAGTATCAAATTTCAGCCTATTTTCAGCCAAAATATGTAAAACCAAAATGAAAATATACTCAACATAAAAATCGGGCCCCCTATTACAATAGAATTCATACACGGTATGTGTGGTGTATGGTATGGTGGATGTATGGTGTGGTAGCCTGGTAGGTGCATGGTCTGGATGGCATTGGTCTGGTGGGTGTGTAGTATGGTGTGAGTGTATGGTATGGTGAATATATGATACTATAGGTGTATCATGTATGTATCATGTTTGTACCATACATTACAACTACCCTCCCATATACCTACCCTATCATACCATACACCGTCAGCCACTAAACCATGTGCCATCCATACCACACACAAATCCCACTACAACAGGACTGGTGGCGAATTTTATGTTGATGTAGTCGATGTTGAGAGTGGAAGGTGTTTGGTAGGCTAATTTGGGCACTGAATTTCAGCTAGCATGCCGCTTACAACACCGTACATCCCCAACTCAAAAAAAGTTTCATGTTGCCATGGTAACTCATCAGTACTTATTTACAGCTGGGTGAACTAAGGCTGTATCGTGTTTCGCAAACACCGATGACTCGATCTGGTAAATGTATGAGTATGCAACCTATCAGTCAGGTGGATAGCTTCAATGAGGCTTATGTCACTTTAAACAAACCCCGTTGTAGGTACATTCGCAGCCGAGAGTGAAGAAGTAGTGTACGGTCTGACGCATGGGATCGACACTTTTGACCCTATCACTATACAGGTAGGCTTACTTTTATGCAGTATAATCTCATCTGTTTTAGTCATTAATTTTAACTGAGATCACCCAATGGTCTGAGTGAAACATGTAATAGAAATAGAATGGTAGCAAAGTTGGGTTGCAAGATGGGCATCATGAGGGCAATCCATGTAGGAGAAGGACATTTAAAATATATAAAACTTCTGACTTTTGGTGGGAACTGGGAAAGGTTTACATTTGTCACTTTTCATCATCATCATCATCAAGTATTTTTTACGGCTGTTTTACATGCTTGCATGTGTTAGCCGGGTTTACATGATAGCAGCCTTCCATGCTTTTCTGTCTAAAGCAAGATCGTGACTCGTGACTAGCCACGGGCAGCACTCCCTTGAAATGAGTCAGACTTAGCGGCACTTACACATGCCACACTAAGATGTGGTTGTATTCCATTAAAGTGGCATTCCCAACTTTCCCGCTATTATGTTATAATAGTACTAGAGCAATGGGTGGCCAAAAATCATGAAATATTTTTTCGCGATTTTTTTGTCGAAAATCTAAATT
>WNLI01008247.1:0-12053 GCA_025802215.1 Wirenia argentea
TATAAAAAATAAATTTCCTCCCTCCCTACTGGAATATTTTTTAGTCACCAGGTTCACAGAAAACAGACATTTTTTTGCGGCCGGCCTGAAATGAAAGAAATTAAGAAATGACAAGAAAGTTATACAACTTGCTCAAAAGAAACAAAATTGCACTAATGGACCTACTGACTGGTGACACGCCATCACAATGGTCATAGGTCGTAGATTTTTCGAATCAAAAGAAGACACTTGAAGAACCTTTTAAGATTCAACAGAATGTTACGAGAAACGATAATAATTGTATTAAAAAACACCATCAGGTACCAAATTTTGTTCTGCGAGAGGGATGAACGAGTGAGAGTGGAAGGGAGGGAGAAGAGGGAAGAGAAAAAGGGTGCGAGAGAGAGAGCTTCAGAGAGTGGAAAGTGGGAGGGGTAGGAAAGGAAAAGTGGTAGAGCCTAAATGGGCTTACGAAAAGAAAAGGTATCGAGCAAGAAAGAGGAGTGAGTATATACAGAAACAGGTAGCGAAAGACGAAGAGAGATACTGAGTGACTACTGACCTTGACAGATAGAACAGGATGAAGTGACATAGAAACTGATAAAGGAAGATTAATAAGTGAGAATTTGGTCTTGTTTCATACGTAAGTGCATACATTTGGCACACAACCCGTTACCTGCGTATGTATTAAAGCGTATGTATTAAACATTGTCATCAATTTCCCTATCTCAAACAGACCAGGCCGAAATTCGACGAATATAGAATTGAATCGAGCCCAGCACAAATGACCACATTAAGCCACAATTAGGCACACAAAGGGGGACGTGACATCTTGTTATGTATTGAGGTGCGTGTCCATGAATAGCTATAGTGTAATGGTTTTATTCACGGCATTGTGGCCCGTTGAACGATCCGCCACAGTGGCGACTCTGTGAAAGGCGAACGTTGTGACGATGTCGTCCCATCTCAATGGTATATGGGTCGATGAATGTCGATGGAACATTGGTGTCATATGTGGATTGTATTATGGCCGAACGGGGAACATCCTCACTATACAATCAGAAACTATAGAACATAGACTATAGATCCACTACTGTAGCCTACACTATACATACACCCTTACACTATACATACACCCTTACACTATACATACACCCATACACTATACATACACCCGGAGTGTTTGGACATCCCGCTCTCGAAGTTCTTGACAAAAATCGTCATTTGTGTCCCGATGAATGAAAACTTATCTCAAGTTGTCAGATGATGTATACTTGAGAAAATGTAACTGATTAAGACTTCACTCAAGTTTTGTGGCAATTTGAATGGCAGTGTCGGGTATTTTTTTTGACACAATAATAGTAGGCATATTATTATGATTTGAATTTACTTGTGGACTTTTGGTTACATAAAATACAATAACATAAAATTACATGGATATGATGTGAGTTTAATACAAATTTGCATACATTGGGTTTATCTACAACATAAAATGAAAGCCAAATACAAAGCCTTTTTGTATTTTTTTTATATGCTCCATCAGTCTACCGAGTACGGGCTCATATATGATATGATTCTATATAAAACGTAAATGATTTATTTTGGACAATATTTTCATATTACATTTGAAAGAAACTTTACTGGCGAGTGTGGCAACTGGCAACGAGTTTTGTTGAAAGTTCTAACACCAAATTTTGTTACAAAAGTTTTGTCACTAAAAATCAAACATCACATTACAAACTTCGGCGGCAGTAACTGTTGCTACACAACTCTTAAAATAATCGTTTTGTTACAAAAGTGATCGGTGTTTGCAACAAAACTTGTAGCACTTTTGTTACAAAAGTGGACTGGTTTGTAAGAAAACTTCTGTGACCTACAGATATTTGTTGCAAAAGACGTCAACAAAACTCTCGCATTGCTACAAAACTTGGCTTTGCAACATGACTCGTTGGTAGTAACTTGGTACACTAACGTACCAGGCAGACTTATTACTGCGAATGTATATCAATTAATCATAGCGTCATGAGTTACTGAACAGACAGTTATAATTAGTTACCCGTAATTACTTATACATCTTCTTTTTATCTCTTTTCACTAACAAAATTGTGGCACATTTATTCCAACTTATTATAGATTTGTGTTTTGGGATCCATCTCCTAGTATCTAGCACTGTATCTCCTTTGGTATCTCCTCAAATATATTATTATACACTCCATATTGTAAGGCTGTATGTGTATACAGGTATGTTGTATAAATAAGTGTGATTTCTTATCTATCACTATCTTGATTGCACAAACAGGTGTTCACGTACCTCAGAAAAAAATCTTTTTGTGAAAAGGTGTGAAGCTATTTCGTATAATACAGTTGTGTTGAAGTGATGTTATAACAAATTTCATTTTGTCACCTTTAATAATGACACATTAACACATTGCAGTTGACTATTCATAAACAGGCCTGTGCGTCTTTACCAAAATTTAAATTATTTGATGCAAGGCAAAGGTGATCATAAATTGAAAATGTGCGACTTGTGCGTATACCATGTTTTTATGAGTTTGATATATATTTATTAACTGTCTACTCATTTCAAAATAGAATGATTAACAAAATTACTTCCTTTGAATATACAAGGATATTTTTTCATTCATTTCACATTTACTTTGTTGTTACGTTACTTCAAATCCTACAATTTACATAATATCATGATTCCTGCTTCAGGTCTTTGAATGATAAAATCCAATTTTTTCCAACTCATTTTGAAATAATGTTGAAAATAACTGCAAGATAAAGACATAACTTTGCAGTTACATCACATGTCTAGTAGTTGGCTATAAATCATGTTAAATTTCAGACACTACAGAAGCAGTTTTGTGGTGCTCGTATCTAGGGTTCAAAACACAAATGGACATGACGATAAACACCTCAAGAGCCATGCAGGTGTGAACTTGTTGAATCCATGACAATTGACAACATGTCGATAAGTCACTGACAATCCTCTTTACAGTTTACAATGATACAATACTTTACAGGCCTCGGCTCACAATATATCAGTTAGAAATTTAAAATGCCTTGGATAGAGATATTACACCCACAAAGGTACATGAATATTGTCAAGTATTCAACCTTTGATTGCCAATGATTTATGGAAACTGCGATGAATGAATGCCG
Source organism: Wirenia argentea (assembly GCA_025802215.1). Taxonomy (NCBI): domain Eukaryota; kingdom Metazoa; phylum Mollusca; class Solenogastres; order Pholidoskepia; family Gymnomeniidae; genus Wirenia; species Wirenia argentea. Next base: position 3,145 of record WNLI01008247.1, read on the forward strand.
ACGATGTACGAAGTAAGTCGAAGTTACGAACCGATTTCAATGAAATCATTATTCCGCCTCACAATCGCTGCATACGGAACTGTCAGGTGGGATTCACGATCATTCTCGTACCTACGACGACTTGACAAGCCTTTGTACCTCACCGGACTTTATGCAAATGATATCGGAGGAATTTTTGCGACAGCACGTTTAATCGGGTATTGCTCTCGAGTGTTGTCAACGCTAATCTGTGAATTGTGAAATATGAGAAAGGCGACGAGATAAAGTCATAAATCTCATAATCGCGATGAAATGCGTCGTCGTGTATGGAATTGTTAGAATGAATGTGTACCCATTACCCAACTACCCGTTGCCCAATCTCACGATTCAATAAAACACGTGTCGGTCGACTGTCGTGCAAGATTGTCTCTGAATAATTTCAATTTCAAAGACGGTTTTAATCTTCTATAAAATCTTTTATTTCTTAATCCGATATATTCATTAAGAAGCAAGATCGTGATGCATACATAATAGCGAAAACACCGGAGACGCAATCTCTATCTCGGTTTGCTAATACTGATGTCAAAAACATAATTGAACTTGGTGTAAATTTTTGCTACGACGTGTTTTTATTTGACGATTTTATCTTTGCAATAACTTTTGAAGTTTACGCAATAAAACACATTTGATGTCGGACAACAAAAACCAAGACCAAAGGTAAATAACGTGGCAAATATTGGATAGCAATACATGACAGTCTTTGATTAAAAGTTCACAAATTCACAGGCAATATTGATCAAACTGAAAATTCACAGGTAATATTGATCAAACTGAATATAAGAACAACCGACTTTGAAAACTAGTGTTAATTAAAATATTGTATAGTAGTATAACTTTATGTTGTGTTATATATAACAGAAAAACTAAATACGATAGAGTAAAAATGTGTGAGATTATAAACAAATTTGTAAAAAGAGGGCGATGCGGTATCATAAAATCACGCTATTTCAGTGATTATAAGAATCTGATCCCTAGATTAAAGAATATACGCGTTTGATTATGCAGAAAACAGCTTTGATTATTATATATTCCTGCTTTGAGGATTTCCTGCTTTGATATTGTGGAGGAAAGAACCTCCCAATGTAAAGAAAAATTGAGCGAGACGGTGTCTGACTCTGATAGAAGAAATGTAGTTTGGAGGTTACGTTCTGGCGGATCGATTAGAGGCGTGTGAAGGGTATTATTAACTTTGCGTAGACTCAGTGGCGATGCGCGTTTGTTGCGGTCTTCATCCGCCCGAGTTAATTCGTTTAGCACACGCTTTTGTGACAATGATGTATGCGCAGGTATGAGCAATGAGCCATCAGGTGTGAATGGTACTTAGCCGACCGACAGTTTATGTGTTATGATGATATAGCTCTCGAGATAGATGTACAAACAACTTGCGAAGGTACGACATACGACCGACAGTTTATGTGTTATAATGATTTAGATAGATGATCGAGATAGAAAGAGAGATGTACGAACAACGTACGGAGATACATAAAGTCAAAATATGACCCGATAGTTACGAACTTACGATACATGTCCAAAAAATGACCCATCTGCAGGTGTGAGCTGAGCGGTACTTAGCCGACAGTTTATGTGTTTATAATGATCTAGCTCTTGAGATGTACGAAGTTCGTAACTAGTGTGAGCAACTTACGAAGGTACAACATAAAGTCAAAATATGACACGAAAGTTACGATACATGTCCAAAAAATGACCTATCTGGTGCTTAACCGACTGACAGTTTATGCATTATGCGTTATAATGATATTGCTCTCGAGATAGAGAGATGTACGAACAACGTACAAAGGTATGACAAAGTCCAAAATATGACACGATAGTTATGATACATGTCCAAAAAATGACCCATCATGTCAGGTGTGAACGGTACTTAGCCGACCGACAGGTTATGTGTTATAATGATCTAGCTCTTGAGATGTACCAACAACTTACGAAGGTACAACATAGTCAAAAATGACACGAAACTCACGATACTGTCCATACATCTCCAAACTGAACTCTTATAATTAATACTTGAGGTGTCTAAAATATACCCCGAACTGTGCTTTATCATAGAAATGGAATCATCCTTGGTTGATAATTTGTCACTATCTTATCTACCTTGAGTATCATCTCTTACATAACTGATTTTTTTCGGTATAATTATGAGATATAATTTCTAGGAATCCATTTATATCTCGCTGATTATTCTGTATATAATAATTCCTAAAATCATTCACTCCATATCGACAGTTATGTCATAGAAATCAGGTAGACTTGATCACAGAAAAAAAAATCGCCAATGGATATAAACTAATAACTTTAGTGTGAATTTATCGCTTTACGTGACACTAATTACTATAATAATTGTGTAATTAATTGCAATTAATTCCGAGAAAAATTCCCAGGATTTCTAGCGGACATTTCACACATATTCCGTGATATTTGCATGGTAATAAATTTAATTAACACTCGAGAAGTCCGAAATTGGCTCTCGAGACGTTAATGGGACTGTATATTATTCTCTGGAAAACGTAATTTCTTTTGTACGGTGACTCTTTCACCTTTGGCAAGCATTTTAATTGGAGGATGCCGACATCTAAATCAACATAGAGAAGAGGTTGAAGATTAAGGAATAAAGAGGTTTTCTGATCGTGAGTGGCTCGAGTCTCTTGGCCAACAAAAGTGGACAATGGCTAAAGGATTTTTAAGAGATTTAGACCCCTCTAAGTATCTGTCTGTTGATATACTGGATACTCGGGATTTTTTTTAGCTCCACGCTCGTGTGGGAATTTATATGGGATACAAGTGAACAGACCCGCCTCAATTCTCACACAAAACTGTCATCAAATAGATGCTTAGTTTTTGGATTGGAGGGAGATTTCTAGTTTAAGTTTCAACTATCCTTGAAAGACTGAAAGGCTAGTAATTATTTTCATCGTGAGACTGAGACGATGATCGGCTAGTGACAGTACGACGATGAGTACGTCTTTGGAACTAGCTAAGTTCTGTGAACCTGTGATCATCATCCATGTGATATGTGACAATTATTGTGAAACTCCTGACAATCTTAATGAGATTAATTAAGACCCAAGATGAGTGACATGTTGATATGTCAGCAGTCCCAGCACTTTTCACCTAGACATACAAACATACAAACAGTCTACCAAACTGAAAATATTATGTTTCTCCAAACAATTTACCTAATCGGCCGCATTACATAACGCATTACGGTCATTACCTAATCTCAATACCAACCCAGTCACCACGTCATGAGACCAGTCTTCAATTCGCCATTTAAAGACACCACAAACAAAGCAACAATAATAGTCAATTTAAAAGATTTAAAAGATTAAGAGATCTTCAAAAGTGAATGCGTACCTAACATACGTCATATCCGAAACTGACCAGCGTCTGACAGAGTACAATGGCAAATTTAAAAGATTAAGATATCTCCAAAAAGTGAATGTCCATCTTAGCATACATCATACCCGAGACTGACCGCTAACTAGCGTCTGACAAAGTACAATAGACTTGAATAGAGTGACCACTTAACTGTGACCACTTAACTAAGAGTGGTCACTTTCATCCGTCTGGCTCACAGACTGACTATAAGAGGACGGCTGGACGGTCTATTTAATCATGTCTATCAACAAAGACAGATTCAATAGAGTGGACGACTGGCGCTTTCAATAATTGTTATCCAAGAAGAGTTTAAAAAAATGAGGAAAGTTTCAGCCGTTTCGGGGGACGGGATTTGGTTAAGGATTTTGATGTAATCTGTCAGCTGTAGGTTTAATCCGTGACGTAGAAGTGTCAAAAAAGAAAATTACGTTCACGTGGTTTTCTATAGCGGCGAGATAATCCCCCCACAAAGGTGTTTAAATCCCGCACCTGAGTATTACGTACCAATACCGAGGTGTTGGGATTTGGGATTAGTCTTTTCTGTTGAGTCTTCGTTGATTTTCTAGATAATTAACTCAAATGTTGTTAGGGTCCCGTGTGAAAAGAGTACATGTTGGTAATGATAAGAGCCGATCAGGGACGGATCAGTTATCAAACGTGACGTTTAAACCAAACATGACTTTGATATGGCAATATCAGTTCTCTTGTCAATTGTCATACATAAACTGAATCTATTCCCTTTGATCATGCTTTGATTTCTATTCATATATTACAATACAGCGCTGAAAACATCACGATTTTACGACCAATTTAATGTACATATCTTTTACACGATGATTAAATTTACCTTTATAAATTTGAAATCATCGCAATGATTTGCATCAATTCAACCGTTTCAACAAATACGCAAATGCCAGAAGTTCAAATTTCTCGAATGTCAACGACTCAACATATCCGTTCCCATAAATTAATCTCAAAGACAAATTCTTCTTTCAGTACAGTATTGTAACTGCATCATGAGTACATGTCCGGTATATATTAATTTTTGATTGCCCATTGAAATTTAAAAGTGAAAAGGAGTTTAGTTCGCCAGACCACAGGGTTTTTGTTCGGCGATAATACCATACGATGAGAGTAAAATTATGAATGGTCAAGAGGGTCTTTATGTCCAAAGTCCTTTCATTCCTTTGAGGGCAGGTTTTATTATACCGAGTCGTTGACCATCGATGGCAGAGAGCCGGACACTGGGTATAAGTTATTGAGAATGAATAATATAGGTTTTATAGCGAGTATATAATTGTGACAAAATAGTTCAATGATTTAATTTTAAACCAGGGTTCTATTCAATTTTGTTCAGTATTAAATTTATAAAGATCACAGGTCATGGTGGGAAATTTACTATGGATTATCGGGAGATTCGGGACAGTGTATTTAATTTATGAGAATTCCCAACATATGGGTTTCTTTTTTCGGACGATTTGTTCATGATGATTTTGATCTTTTTTTCTTACAAATATGCATTACAACTCACAAACTTTTTATGGATTTAGCCGATTTACACATTTTTGTCAACTTGACATTATGATATACAGTGACCAGGGTCCACTGGGTAAACGATAGTTGGCACGTTGTAAATACCATTGAATAACTAGTCTACCACACATGCACAACACGTAATAATTACTACTCTCTTACAATTACATCTGTATAATTGTTATCAGAATTACATACATGTGACATTATTATTTATCAATCATGCAATTCTGCAGTGTAATGCCCGATAACGATCAATTTGGTCACCATTCACCAAATATAACACCTGGCCATTATTGAGACACCTGCGCGACTGGGTAATCTCATTAAAAACACTCAAACAACATTACCAGCACTCAAAGCTATTGATTGCTTTGAAACAGCACAAATTGTTGACATATAATACTATTTCTCAGTAATATCTTTTTCCCGTAAAAATAATATATACGGTAAAAAATATTGATGAATAATGACCCGTTAATGACAAAAAATACATCGAAAAATATCTTGAAAATGTCATTATAGTGTTAACAAGATAAAAACGGTTCGGTAATCAGTATATGTAATGTCATGACATACAGGATATATGGAGAGTAAAAAATACAGATTGTGATAGCAACTTTCAATCCCTATTCGCTAGATATTTTATCGCTTCTCTATTATTGTATTTTGAAAGGGTTTTTTTTGTCGCTCATAAAAAATTTTGATGTATTTAATACTAACATCAATATCGATACCGGTAGCGGCCTAGCATAGCTAACCAATCTTGCAAATTGCCTTTAAAGCATATAACTTTGCACATGTATAGAATGATCCATATCGAACATTTTCAGATGTGGAGGCTTTTGATATCGTGCCTATTGGGGTATTTACACGGCTGCCTTGCCCAAGGACACACAAAATCATATTTTGTGCTATAAACATAACATAGGTGGTCAATAAACGTGTAAATATGTATTTTGTGATTAGAGAATGTTGATTAGTGTGTGTCCACATTGTATCAGTACTATTTAGGTATAGAAACCACAAATAACAACCGACATGTAAATAAATGTAACATTAATTATCTCCCTTTGCTGAAATTTTGTATCGATTAAAATGTTATCAATTATGTTTATAAAATTACTTTAATTTAAAGAAGAGGTTTATTTTGGGTAATTACAGTCGAACTAAAGATTTTATATATACTGTGTATGTATTTATTATGGATTTAAACCAGAATTGTAACATTGGGTAATGTTGTTTTGCATATTATAGACCTATTCAAAAATAGAAAGAAAACTTAAATAAATTACGTAGTTACGATGGTTTGATATAGGCTATAATTAGCCAGATCACATTTTCCCGCCCACAATGCCTTGTTTTGAACTTTTGACAGGTATTATCACCTGGCTGTTGCATACACCCACAATAAAGTGATAAAAATATCAACACCCCAATGAGGGGTGACCATTTTTGTTTGTGCAAAACCAAATGATCAAACGCAAGTTACGCAACCACATGGATGGTTAGTAAATTATGTCAGAATAAATGCAAAGATGTTGTATGATGTTGCCAATCATAATTATATCCAACATTCAGCGACATTACAATTATGGTTTAAATATAGTATATTACCCATGAAATTACCGATTAGTTTCTACCAAACGCGTTAGTTTTACACGTGTTAATTTTTGCCAGATAAAATAATAGTACTGTATAATTTTGGCTACTCGCCGATGTGAGGGTTTTCTGGTAAATTGGAGAACCCCAAAGGTCCAGTCCAGGATCATTCTGGGTATACGTTCGTTCCAGTGGAGACAGCACACAACCCTGCCTAACTCCAGCCTCTACATTGAACCACTCACTGCATGCGATCGCCTTTAAAGTATACGCAGTAAGTGGCATGCCTGTATAAAGCCTCGAAAAAGCGCAGTATTTACGTCTGCCACCTCTAAACCTCAATACCTCTAAGAGGTCTTTCCTCGATCCACACTGTATCACAGGTCCACGAAACATAAGTGTAGAGGAGTGTGGGCATCCTAGGAGTGATCTACTGAAAGTCGTAGACTAAATATGTGCTCTATGGTGAGTCTACCTCTGCGAATACCACATTGTTCCTCAAGGAGGATAGGGTCCATCTACTCAGCGAGTCTGTTAAGCAACACTATAGTGAAAACCTTCCCTACCAAACTGCACTGTAAGTCTGTAATTGCACACACCAATTTTGGGGGATTCGCTCATAGTTCCACATTAATACAGTATTATTATATTATGTTAGGAGTGAGAATAGCTCCTCTTCTAGAGCTGGTCCACCGACCCTTAGTAATTCGGCAGTAATACTGTCTAATGTATATACCAGCGGCATGGTTGTTACACAGGTCATTGCGAGCCCGCTGTAACGCCTCAAGACGGACAGGTGCCTCCATATGAGGTCAGATCCGGCAATGTCTCGAGCCGTGCTGCTTCACACGAAGTAGGCGGGTTGAGAAACTCCGAGAAGTGCTCTCGCCACCGCCCTCACCATGGCTCAGCTGTACCCACTGGGTACTACCCAGGGAATTTTAAAGTCTAAATTTGGATGCTTGATGAGCGAGGTTGTAGAACAAATCCCTTCCCGACTTGCTGCCTCAGCATTTTCACCTCAGGCTCATACCAATGCCGTTATGCCTTACATAGGGCTTATGTAACACGATTCCTCAGCTTTCTGTAAGTTGCAAGATTCTCCGGGCTCATGTTCTGCAACAGGCCCTGATGGGCAACATTTTTATCAACCATACACTCAATAATATAAGAATATATCATTAGTATAGTAGCTCAGAGGTAGAGTGCTCGCCTACAAATCTCGGGGGGTCCCGGGTTCAAGCCTGGGCCGCGGCAAATGTTTGTGGCATTTTCCCTGTGGTTCTGTAATTCTCTTGGGCAATGCACATATCCTCCAGTTGTTCAGTGGCTAAATTGGGCATCTGGGGAGTGGGTAGCTTTCATAGGAATCTATTAGCTTCTTCCCTCTGCCTTTGCGTAATGGAAGATGGAAATATTCCTGCCAGGTTCGGTGATTTTCTCCGGTTTCCCCACCAGAATAAGATTTAACTTTCGGTCAATTTACATGTGTTGGACATGTAGGTTGCAGTGCTAGCCACAGGCAGCTCAATTGAGGTAGCGCTCCCTTGAAATGAGTCGCACTTACACATGCCACACTAGGATGTGGTCGTATTCCACTAACGAATAAAAGGCTCAGCTATTATAATATACGAATATAGAATATTAACACCATTTGAGACTAATTAATTTTTTTTATTTGTACAAGCTTTCGCTTACAAGTAAGCTTTATCAAGTATTATGATATATAATATCAATCAAAACAAGAATTCACACTGATATAATTAGACTGTTCGACTAGAGTTAGCCACTCCACACTGTGCGAGTGTCATGGCTGCTCACCGCACATACGGAGAGCGGAACCTACACCACCACCAACAACAATAACAGAGCAATGTCACAGAAGTGTTGGATATGGATGCTTGAAAGCTTCGCTGAGCTGCCGGGTTGGCTCCCTTACCAGCTCTTCCTGGTGTCGCGAGGCGGAGCTTCAATCGGCATAGTGTCATCGTCATGGAATGATCACTGCCAATATCCGCTCCTTGTAAATGCGCCAGTAGGCTATACTAAACTATACTCAAACTTGTTTTGTATCTTGTCATTCCAGTCTTCAAACAAAAGGTGGTATTGAACAGTTAGTGTTTATTTAACATTTGCTTGACTATACTGTAACTGTACAGGAATAGTGACATAGTAGGCTATACCATCATGCAATAAAAGTACTCATTGCATCTGAAATTAAAGTACCGTCAACAGGGGTAACTTTACACAACCCGGATAGACTAGTAATGACAGTGGAAATGACTAATGGTATGTTATCAATGATATTTGATTATACTTATAGCTATCGTGTATTTAAATTT
>WNLI01008358.1:0-12053 GCA_025802215.1 Wirenia argentea
TACAGTACTATAGGCCCACTAGCATTGTAACATTTGTTTTTATGTTTGTATGTACTTTCATATTTTAGGTAGGCCGACAACGGACTCTCCATGTACTGTATAATTTTTAAAAACTCTTAGTCGATTGCAATTGTTTAGACAGCGACTTTTGACGACATAGTGTAAAAAGCTCTAAATAAGTGTAACTTCATCATCATCATCATCATCATGCCCATTAGCGAAGACCACCAATAATACATGCTGATAACTACACAGGTGAACATTAACGACCAGAACACATCGTACGTCATAAAGCCACCCAACCCACAGTCCGCGTACATACCGTTATTTCGTGAGTATGACAAACAGAGGTGTGGCATGGATGTCGACCTACAACGTAAGTTTACAATGATTGTCATTACTGCATTATGGGTAGAGAATTCTGTCCGGCAAACGGAAGTTGCGGATTCGGGTGCCGTTGCATGCAGTGTTTTTTTTTTTTACTGAAATTGAATTTTGTTTTTGTGTATTATCAACCAATATGGCTTAGTCATTACAGAGCGGGAAAAATACAGCAATTGTGATTGTTTTGGTTTGTCATGACTATGTATTCGCACCCACAAGCTACAACAGAAACATTGAAGGATAAATAATAAGTTGAAATCTCATATACACACATGCGTTCTTTGTGTACGGAATCTCATCTGGCATATCTCTCGAAGACGCATGCATAAGAACATGTTCGCAAGGCCTCTGGTAATGGAATGGAATGGAATTTTGTTTATTTGTTTATTTGTTTATTTGTTTATTTGTTTATTGGTAAAAAGGAGTCGGACGGAAGACTATTCACACATGCAATTTTACCTACAGTATATGTTTCCATTCACACACTTTTTTTACATGTATGTACTGTAATATTCGTGTATGATAATGGACGTGCGGAGGTTTGTCATACCACATTGTATAGACTATACAGTACAATCATACTGCATTTGCGTCACATTATAGGTATGCTCATTTTCACCGCCACAGGTGTTTGCAATGCCGGGTACATGGCTGCAGAACATACGGGATGTGTATGTAAGTTTTTGTTTACACCTTTGTCCTAATATATTTTTGTAAAAAAAACATAATTTAAAGAAGTAAAACATAAAATAAAACTAATAGAAACAATTGAAATGTAGTCTGTAATGAAAAGAAGGCGTCGCAATAGCAGAGCGAAAATCCGGACGTCTGGCCATGATAATAAGTATTGTAGAATCATAACTTCAATGTCTTATTGAACAATACGCAGTACTATATAAAAAGTAGAAGTATCGGCTGACCACAGTGACCAGTATGGTGGATATAAGCTGAATATAATATATGCCTAAGATATATACTAGTGTTTAAATGTTAAAACAGCATGCGGTGATGGAGGCTTAACGAAGCGATACGGCGTGAACTGTGCAAAGGACTGCACTACACATTGTAAAGGTGGATGTGATGGGATCAGTGGGGAGTGTGATGGGGGCGGGTGTCTGGTCGAGAATATGGCGGGACCCTTCTGTACTATAGGTTTGGCTGCGTAATAATTTGCAGTTATCACCCTATATTTCTATATCAGACACGATATATCCAACCCTGGCCTTACGATACACGACTTCGTTTTATTACCAGAACTCTTTTCACAAAAAAGTTAAATTTTGATTATAAAAGTTGGCCTTGAAGCATCCGTCGCAACTACACTTGTATGCATACGTAGCAAGTTGTGACGTAATGCGCATAAAAGCTGACGTCGTGTAAAAAATTATCGGACAACACCCAAAAGAGTGAAGTCCAGTAAATACCATACATGTAGGATCTCTCGCAACCACATCTCTTTACCGAGCTGTAAAGAGAGGGGTTGTCGATTGTCAATCTAGTAGACGTGGATATACCAAGCACACATTCTATTTAATTGAATTAAGGATATGCACGCGGTGCACATTTTCAGCGCTTTCCCTATTATAGCACGGTGACGTAACGATACCGATATTTGCGGCTATAATGCGGTGTAGAAATGTGTCGCTTTACTTGACTTTTTATCGCGTTCTAACTCTTGTGTTGTTCCGCAGAGTGTCCCCCAGGGAAGTTCCTATCCACCCACACCCGGACAACCACCACCACGACAACCTGCACGGATACATGCCACTGTGACACCGACCAGTGTAGGGGTAGGGACGGCAAGTGTAGGGTGAGGTGTGCCGAGTCATACTATACGTCATCTAAGACGCTCAAGATGTACGGCTACTGTCAGGAAAGTTAGTCATATTATACTGAAAAAAAAAATATACGCTTCCTATTAAAGATTCGACATTTCGCTTACTTCAGTTAACTTACTTTAGTTAACTTACTTTGCTTACTTCAGTTAACTTACAGTACTTCACTTACTTCACTTACTTCACTTAACTTAACCTACTTCACTTCACTTACTTCACTTCACTTCCCTTCCCTTACTTCCTTCACTTCTTTCGCTCAATCACTTCTCTTACTTCACTTCGCCAACTTCACTTAACTTGCTTCAATTACTTCACTTCACTTCACTTCCTTTACTTCCTTCACTCACTTCACTTACACTTAGCTTATACTTCATTTACCATTAACTTACACTTCAATTACACTTCAATTACACTTCCCTTACTCCCCCGCTTCAGCTTGTCCTGCCAACACATACGGGCCACCAGACTGCGCCAAACAATGCCACTGTAGGAACTCCCAGAGCTGTTTCTCTAACGGCGAGTGCGCAGATGGGGCGTGTGCTGTGAACTACAGGAGTCGTGATACTGGGCCACCTCTCTGTGACGAGTTCAGTGAGTATAACGTATAGTGAATCATCCGAGTTATGTGTGAATCTACCACTTGGATTCCTCGTCGCTCTTCTGTTTCTCCCTGTTCTGGTCGCCCGTCTTCTGTTCGTTCCTCTTCTGTTCGTTGCTCTTAATGTTCTTTCCCTCTTCTGTCCATCTATCTTCTGTTCTTCCTAATACTGTTCGCCCCTCTCTTGTTCACCCCTCCTTTGTTCTTCCCTCTTCTGTTCGTCACTCTTCTTCCCTCTTCTGTCCGTCCTGTTCTACCTTCTTCTGTTCGTATTTTGTACATCGCTATAGTATATTGTGCTGTAAGAAAGTCCTGATCCGTATATCACTTTAACTGCAGATAGTCGATCCGCAACTTCTCGATATGGAGTTTCATTGGTTTAAAGTAATTTCCTTTCTGGAAGACGTTCTCTTGAGTGGCTATTCGTGTGTGTTTTTAGCTGTCAGACTATTGCTTTCCCTTTCGTTTTACATTTATACACTTTTCTATAGATTATTTAGTGTAATCTACGCATAGTTTTACGTACCTAATATAATCTTTTCTTTGAAACTTGATGTACATAATAAAATGATCATCGAAGGAAATCCTTACTATTGCTTGAATATAACAATGATTTTTTTTTGCATATCTCGAATTAATAATAATCGATAATTTACAGAATGCGAGTCACTATACGGCGATGACTGTCCCAGACAATGCCACTGCAAGGGTGGAGCCGCCTGCGACCGTAACACGGGAAGGTGTGTGGATGGGTGTAGTCACCGGTGGTACAACAGGAGAGGGGCTGTGGACTGCCAGTCTAGTTAGTACCCATCTTACGATATCTGACGGCAACAGGTGTGCGGCTGTGTGTAACCCACCTTACGACATGCAACCGTAACACGGGAAGGTGTGTGGATGGGTGTAGTCATCGGTGGTACAACACGAGAGGGGATGTGGATTGTCAGTCGAGTTAGTATCCATCATATGATCTGGATCCGCAATATGGGAGGTGTCCCGTTGTGGTATAGGCTACAATCGAAGAGGGGATGTCGACTGTCAGTCTAGTTAGTACCCATCGTATAGCCTACGATATGCGTCCGAAATACAAGTATGTGTGCGGATGCGTGTAGCCCATCTTATGATTTGTGACCGCAGAACTGGGAGATGTGCGAGTGTAGTCATCGCTGGAACAACCGTAGAGGAGATGTCGACTGCCAGTTTAGATAGCACCCATTTTATGATCTGTGTTGGGATAAGTCTTGGACGTGACAATAGCAGAAAAGTATAATATGCGATGGAGTGACGAATTGCAGTGCGCGAGATTGTGCGTTTGTTTGTTTCCTGAATCATGACAAAACATCCTTTCTGGTGCGCATTTGATGTGTGTCTCCACAGTGTCCTTAGGCAAGGCATTTACAAGACTGCATATGCAGCTGTTGAAGTGTATGGGTACTGATTGTGCATATCTTCTTGGGTGGAGTAGGTATTGGTTTGGGACTTTGGGTATAGAAGGTTGTGCAATATGGTAAAGGGCACGATTGCGCGAACTTCCTTAGACGTTTGGCATTTAACGATCTACCTCTAACGTCACCCTCTCCCAGCCTTCTCGGTATACTTGTTCTTCGAGTGTGATTTGGGTGAGAATACATCTGCCACTGCCATCCATCGATGTCTCTACTTTCTCTCCCCAGCGTGTCCCGAAAACATGTTCCTTTGAGGGCGACTGCACTGGAGTGTGTCATTGGTAGTCCACCGATGTCCGCCATTATCTCCTATCCCCGGCGTGCTCAGATAACTACTTGCACTAGATAATGTCACCGAATATCAATTCACTTATGTATCTATACCCCCTTCCCAGCCTGTCCGGATAACTTCCTGGATGGAGACTGTACGGGAGAATACCACTGTCAGTCCAACAATATGGGTAACGTCACTCCATAAAAAAATATGTGCATTTGGTATACCGCACTTTCACGTTTGTCCACGTTGCCATGGTACAGGTGTCTCAAATACGGATGGAAAGCCCAGGAAAAATCCCTGCAAGTAATGGCCTCGAACTCGCGCCTCTCGCATGAAAGACAGACGCTCTAACCACTACACCGTGAGCCCACATGTTGCTGTTGTTCTTGTCGTTGTCGATGTTGTTGCTGGTGCACATGTTAGTGGTGTGTTTGTACAACGGTTGTTTTTGTTGTTGTTGTTGTTGCTGCTATTGTTGTTGATGATAATGTTGTTCATGTATTTGTTGTAGTTGGCGTTGCTAGTACTGCTGATTTTTTTTCCTGAAAGTAGATGCAATGTTGACTAGCCTCTTATGTGGGAAGCACTATGGGCTTCATCTGCCTCATGTTTGATTTGTGGTGTAAAATTCAATATCTTTTTGTGGGAATTAGCCGTGGTTATAATACCGTAGTGTACTTAGGATGAATATAGCACTATTTCAACATATAATAATTAATCTATACGCGCATAATTGATACCATAATTAATATGATCACCAAAAAATGATTCGTAATAGCAAAATCGTGATAATTATAACCGTAATCAGAGATATCATAGACTCAAGTATAAGGACTTAAAGAGTATTAATAAATGAACAAAAAAGTGTTCTTTAATTATCAATAAAAAAGATAATGTGTCTCGAAGATTCCGTGTCTTGACACTTGACACATACTAAAATTACATGTACTTCATAATTATGATTGATAACTTTCGGTACAAAGTATTTTTAGTCCATGAAAGAATATATAAATATATAAAAGGCTTTTATTATACTGTAATAAGTAATATTATCGTAATATCTGTCGGTATCTCAATGCATTGATCTCTACGTTTTCAATTCGTACGGTATACTGGATATACTTAAACTGTTCAGTAGTAGGCTATATTAGTTCACTGTTTATTTGTTCCAATATATATTTATACGAGTAGCTTTAGCTATATTATAAATGCATATATAGGCTATAGACCTGAATTGAATATTAGGAATAACATAATCGTAAAATTTAATGTTATAGGTTTGATTTATACTACAAAAAAAACGTTAAACTCGATGGTACAGTGCAGTTAAGACAACTTATCTTATTTCGATTAGAATTGTCGCAGTTCCAGAATTACCATTTCATTACCATTACTCATTTCATTAACCTGTTAAAGAACGTCAGGCTCCCAATATGAACCCGATGGAGAGCTTAAGGATGACCCTGCCGTAGCATGAATTCCATAGATCCACAAGTGTGACACCTAGCGATCTGCTTCAACGACTACATCATTGCCTGTGAGCGCTCCTCAATCCTCATGTCAACATCTTGACTTACTCTATTCTGTCATAACGTGTCTTCAGTTAATTCTGCGTATAGGGGTGTACACTGCACTTAATCCAGGCATATGCCTACAAGGATACCACTTCCTGTGTTCGCTCTGCTTGAGTTAGACAGGGTTGCGTGCGGTCTCCGCTGATGTTCAATATCTTTTTCGATATCGTGATTCGAAGAGCGATTGACGAGAGCGTCGGACTTCATAAACGAAACTCGGTCTATAGTGTCGCATCTGGAATACGCCGATGGCATGTATATTATATCTCATCTCGTCGTCATTTAATGAAACGAGTCGGCCGCTTACGAACTTGTCTACTGAGTGTGCTGGTGTCTTAGTGTTGGAGTTGCTAAAATAAAAGTTCTGACCGTGGAGCGGGTCCCGTATCCATACCAGTGAATTCTCTTTGAGGGAGTCGTTGGTGGAGGGCTTTTGGTACTTGGGGAACTGGATTGCAGCTAATGTGTCTACGGAGATTGAAGTGGAGGCGTAGCTACATTAAGCGGTTTCACGATCATGAGACTGCCTGCTCAGATCTACCATGGGGCACAGACAGATATATGGTCGCACCAAGTGTAGGTTGTTTGCCGCTGTTCTCATACCGACTCTTTTCTCTGGAGCGGAGAGATGACCGGTGTCATTCCAAGTCGTCGCTTTTGGCGGATATGGCGCGTCGATTGGCAAGATCATGACTATTATAATAGTCAGGCGTAGATCTAACCAGACTCCTCTCTCCAAGTTGATTCGGAGTGCTCGACTTCGGTGACTTGGTCAGGTGTTACGGATGAGTGATGAACGTTATACCCAGACGGATCCTGGACTGGATCCCCGAGGGGTCTCGTCCACAGGGCGTGGTCGTCCTCGAACCAGGTGGTTGGGCGTGATTAGGGGATCTTCAGAGCTACGGATTCCATTATATGGAGGAGGCAGCGAGAAGAGCCCCGGATCGGGCTAGTTCGCGGATCCTACGAGGCCATTGCTTATGACAGCCTTCGGCTCTCCATAAGGATAATTATGATGCTAAAATTACACCGCTAATCACAATGTAAACAGACGATGCATTGCTACACCAACAGTGATAATAAGATGCAATTATTATGTGTGAATATATAAATAAGCATGGCTACAGACTTAGTTTATTATTATGTTCCTTTAGCCACCTCGCGTATAATATCCACACTATTATGTACTATCATTAGATAGTTTCTGGCAGACGATTATGTTAATAACTTGCTATATATATTTTTTGATACGTCGTGGGAAATTAATTACGACATACGAGAATAAATTATACAGAAAAATGTACCATGTTGCTAAAGTTACGATGATTATCATAATACTGTAGTGTAGAGTGGCATTATTTTCGTCGTGTATCGCAACGTACGTTCCGACAATTTACTTCGAAATACATCATAAAGACAATACCCATCGATGCAACGATGTGTTTAATGGTATTGTATACATAAATCATCATAACATTAAATCGTGTATCTAGCAGTATAACAGCATCGTAAAATGCTAATGAAGTCAACTTAGTCACTTCGAGCTAAATCAAACAAAGGAGAGACAGGAAGCGCATTTACAACAGCACCGGATGCGATCTAGATCTGTGCACATCTCTCACAAATAGCATACGACATGCCGAAGGATGTTAAAAATATACCACGATAATGTCCTCGTTATAACCTGATACAAAAACATTATTGCTTTTGCAAAATTGATGGACATTCTTTTAGTTTATCTGTTTTCTGAATAAGTTCTTTGACATTTATAACGGAAGAGTTGTTTGTCCTATTTTCTTCACAACATATCGTGTGTGGCGTATACAGATACAACCTGCATCGGAATACATTACACTAATTAGGTATGTATACATTTACAATAATATACTGCATAATTTAAATAGATTTAGTAAAATAATATACCGGTACTATAATACTAAAATCTTGAAATATTGAAATTTTTCGTCGGCTGTCAGCCATTTCAGTCAGACTAACGTTACAGTTAATTGCGTTATGGTATTTCCCTCTCCCAAAAGAGGTGACGGTACCCGTCGAGGGCCGTTCAAATATCGGAAGTTTTCCAACCAAATTATCTCTCTTCGAGTTGTGAACTAAAACTTCAGCTGAGGGTCGTCGACGATCACAGTTTCTATAACATTTAGGTAGGCCTATGCTATAACAGAGACCAACGATAACTTTTTTGTGTTAACTGTGATAATCACACTGTATATACGAGTAAAGTAGATTTCTATAGACTAGCCATGACTCTTACCACACTATGCTTCCCCAACTCAAGTTAATCTGGCCATAAGAAAATTCATCGGTACCCATTCACAGCTGGGCCATGGGCGAACTGAGGCTATGATTATGACACTGTGCTCAAGGCCGGAGAGTATCAACCCCCACTAACTCGTAGACTACTTGTTAGAATCAACTTCGTGTTTTTAAAAGGAAAAAGAAAAGCTCACATTTGACGACATGACTCACCACCATCACATTCGTATAGCCTACTACTACAACCAACGTCTTGATTGACTTATTTAGTTGTTTTACTAGGCACCAATTTGCCACCAAACAACATAATGTCATGTCGATTGTAATTTTCAATAGTGTAGAGCTCACATTCAACATGCATGTTACAGAGATGCGGTTTCTTGGAGTGGCGGCCATTTTGGTGGCGTGCCGGGGTGTGGCCAGTCAGTTTGGCGGTTTGGGCGGTTTGGGCGGTATGGGCGGTTTGGGTGGTATGGCCGATATGGGCGCATTGTTCGGTGGCGGCTTTGACTACCCCATGGATCTTGCTGGCTTCAATGAAGGTATGCCTACTCATACATATTCCTGAAAAAAAATTTGACGACATGTGGATACAGAATAAATTCACTACAACCTACTTAAAGGAAAATAAAGAGTAGTATTAATAATTTCCGACCTCCGTTCATGTTAAATCGCGGCGGTAAAACTCCGCGTTGCTGCATTGTAATCCTTGGTCACGGAATTCACTCTTCTTGCCTTCTTTAGTTCAGTGGCCAAAATTGATAGAATTCTGCTGTTTTTGCCGATGTCTTAAGTCATGGAAGATGGAAAAACCTCCTATCCAGGCAATGCACGACCGGTGCATCCCGTGCATGATTTTCTTCGGGTACTCCGGTTTCCCCACCAAGAAACTTTCGGCCACTGTAATTGTTCATATTGAATTTATGGTGATGCCAAAATTACAATCCGCATTATTACAAAACGAAATTGCCCTATACCGTACTTTATTCCAAATTGCAACAACTCCAAGTTTTTTTTTCTTGTCCGTATAATACCATTAACCGTTTATATGATTGACTTATTTAAGTCGGTGTTTCAGGTCCGTGTATAGACAGAAGGCCGGTATATAAACCACCAACCGCTGCCACCAAACCGAAACCTGTGAAGGTGAAAAAGAACCCAGTCAACAATTTCCGATCGCTGGGGCAAGCACATGCGGGAACACTTGACCCCATAAATTATCCACCGGTCGATATTTTCGGTGGTCTTGGTGATTTGTTCGGTCCCGATCCTGCCTTCGACAAACCGGCCCTCCCGCCTCCAAGGGTCGCTACACCTGCTGCCGTCGCCAACACCCAAGTCAGAACACCGAACGTTATGAATGTAGATTATAGTAAAATATCAAATACGGAACTAAGAAACTTATTGATGATGGCCGCACAAAAACTCGGCATGGCCATGAAGTCGACGTCATCGTTTAATCTACCGAGTCCTCAATCACCCGGCGGGGCTGCACCAGGCGGTCTGCCGACATACAGCGATCTCGCTCTCCAGCTAGAGCAGCTAACACGACTCGCTATTGACCAACGGAACAAACTGTCGGTTCCAGCTGGACCTAAACCTAGGGGTAACAGTTTCCGATCCGCCGGAGCTCCAACCTCGCTTATACGGAGACGTAAACGAGCCGCTGCGGTGTTACATCGACGTACCAAGCGGATGCTGAGCATGTTAAGTATGTTAGGTGGCGCTGGTGGGGAGGGAGGGATGGGCGGTATGTACAATCCAATGAATATGTTCTGTTCGTGTATGCAACGTGGAGACGTAGAACCTGATTATATTGTACAATCTAGACGCGATTACAAATGTAGGGGTGGACTGGTATGTGCGTGTAACCCGAGCGCGTTCAAAAAGTGATGTCTTGGTTGACTATAGAATTATTAGATATATTTATGCAATTTTCGTTCCTAAATGGTTATAGGATAATATACTACGAATAGACTGTCAGTGACTTAATTATTACGAATGTACTAAAATCTGCTCGTTTTCAATTAACTGATATGAATATACCTTATCTTGTCACGGACATAATAGGTGACGGCACCAAAGTAAAATATATACTGTACGGGACAGTACGGATGTAGCCTATACGTGGTATAGCGTCGCTATACGATTTCATATAGTTAAAATATACAATGTACATTGTAATTGATAAGTAAATGTACATACTCTTATTATAAATGTGTTAAATCGTCAAGGAGAGAAAACTGAGAGGTAAGCGCACAATGTCTCGAAGATGTTTCCGTGATTTTTTCAACCGTTTCACAGACTTCATTGCTACACGTATTTATTTTCAGCACGGAATTGCAGTCCTATTATTATGAAGCCGCATGTACAGTAAGATATTATATACGTCAAGCTCCGTATACAGTTGCAATGGTTTCATTTGAGTCTCATCGCTACATGGCATGGCGTCGTATCGTCGTTAAACCAAGTAAACACGGCGCGGCGAGATTCCAAGCAAAGTAGTTGAAAAATGTTACGAAGAGCAGAAACAAGCTGGGATTTACATAGAGTATAATAGCTCGCGCAAAAAGATGGATACGAGAAATGTACAAGATATTATGATAGTAATGGTATTGTGGCCAATATTAATTATCAAAGTAGATAAGCCAAAACTACATAAGGTGTACATAAATATCACCATACTGTAAGTACGACATATGTTCGAATGGTGCCTCTGCACTGGTGCCATGTTAAGGTTCAAGTAGTAATCACTACCCAAAGAACAGGCTTTGTTTACTACCCGCAGCGGATTTGCACATCCTCACCACACGCCCCGAAGCGGCTCTGCTCACCGAAATCTGCGATCTCACTAATAATATATAAATCTGTATGATTGTATCCATCTTGCGCGAGCTAAGTACTGTTTATTATACTTCATGTAAGTACGAGTTTGTTTCTGCTCTCTCAGAACATTTTCCAACTAGTTATATATGTTATAGCGTCCATACAACTCGCATAGCGTATCATATGAGGATGGCGTTTACAAAAACCATGGTAATTTTAAAGCAATAACAGAGTGTAGAAAAATGGCGACATGTGACCAACTTTTTATCAACATACTGTGTATATTAATCAGATTTCGTGCACGTTGGAAGGTTTCTGTGCAGAAGTACTTAAAATATGACAGATTTTAAAATTTGCCTTCATTTATATTTATCACTGTGACCTAATTTCTATCAACATAATCTAACTGTGGTATATTAATCCATATATAATTATAGCTGTATAACAGTATATATGCTACAAAACAAGTCTTTATGAGGTCGTTATTAATGTAAGTATAACGAGGATACGATTTGTATATAATTATATAATATTTTCAAATCATCATTTTGAATGAAAGATGGCGGCCAGAAAAACCAAAGATGAGATCCACAGAAACCAAAGATCATGACTTTGTGACCAACCTTTCAGTCATTAGCGAGTAATACTTTTTTTGTAATATTTGGTTGACCATCAACTATACACTCGGGTGTGGTCATATGGGATGATCTCGTATTGAGAGGTCTCTGAAGGTCGCCCAGCTATAGCACGTTATGCAGACTATATCCATGTAATATATTAGTGTTGCCAGTCACATATTTAAATATATATCACAGATTACTTATAATTTCGTTAATT
>WNLI01008469.1:0-12052 GCA_025802215.1 Wirenia argentea
GGGGGAGGGAGGGGGTCAGGAAAAAGAGTACTCTTTGTACTCTTTAGAAAATGTTGAAAACTTTGGATGACCCCTAATACCAACTTTTTATATTAAGAACCTGATGGGTAGAGGAGATGTACAGTTCATGGATGAAGCAGCTATAAAAGACCCCAATCGCACTTGGCAGGCCATGGCCTATGATACGTGACACACGCAGGTTAAGTCCTTGATTGCGAAAGATGTATTGAAACGTCATAAACATATTATGAATGTATTAAAGGGCGCCGGCAGTCGACAACTTAATTATGATGATTATTAAACAATTTTCTTGATAATTATACACCATGAATTGTGGATTGAAATACCCAAAATTAGGATCTTGTTATGTTTGCTAATTTTGTAAAACAACATTCATACTTTTTGGCAATTTTTCTGGAGGAATTGTTTTGAGATATTTTTGATTTGGCAGGAGCGACTGATATGCCAACATGCAAACAGCTTGTGGTCAATTATAGCTATTCTACTGACGGTCTGACAAGCTAACAACTGGCAGAGTGCGAACTGGTCTGCTAAGACTCCAACTAGTTGATGGACAATTCTGTTAGCAACTAACAGTATTTATATAATCTATTGAGCCTCCAAAACAATCTAAGCATGGCTTATAATTATCTTCTGTATAATTATATGTACTAATAGTACGTGAAATTCCGTGAATATTTTATATGTAATCTTTATCATCATTCCACTGGTATTATTATGAAATGTTAGTAAATATTTGAGATACACATATGTGTTTAGGATACCCAAATGTCATGGCTCAACTGGCAACCTGGCTGACCTAGCATGTGTACCACGCTGTGGAATCCACTCCCAGGCCATGATTTAAGGGAAAGGGGCAGTGAGGCGATTTTAGTCCAAATATATTTTTTCCAATTGGGGCACCAAGGCCACTGCACTCAAAGAATGGGGGGACCATAAGGACAGCAAGGCAAACCCCTGGGGCAGCGCGGCATTTGCCTCAAGAATTGCCCTTAAATCCTGCCCTGCACTCCGTGGTGATCCTATGCATCACAAAACATGGAAATTTGACAGGAGCATGCGCGTTTCAGCAATTTATATAGAGTTCAGTGACATAACCTGTAGGTAAGCCTGAAACCATTTGAAATCATAGGCTATACAGGGGTATTTACAAGGACACGGGAGGGATTGGGAGAGATTGGTGTGTGGTTGGTGTTCATCGACCGCTCCATTACTTACTTACCCGGCCTGACTTTGATCAGCGCTACACCACAAAGATACAAAGATGTATAGGTTAGGTAGTAAGGTTGTGCTACTCGTACAGCTATTACATGCGGAGGTATAAGTTTGCGTTTCCTTCGAAAGTTGTGCGAGGCATTTTACAAATATGTTACACACATCCAGAATTATTATGTCCGTGATAGGAAGTGAAATGAAGTTGAATGATTGTACATGCTAATCTGAATGGTACGCACGAATACAAATCGATTGACAGACAGTCATTCATTCATCAAAATATGGGATTATTAGCAGTACATTGACGTCATTTCATTCATGTGTGCTCTCATTAACATAGCTTCCCTATCAGGGGTGCAATGCGGAAATGCCTTGGGGGTTTCTTGTATTTTGGGTGTCTTTCGGCAAGGCATCTCTCCTAATCACATCTATTCATGTGTCAGTGAATTGGTTCCAATGAATATTTATTCAGTGACAGGTAATATCCTGTGATTTCTGTTTGTTTTGTACAGCACAGTGTTTTACTCATAAAACGTAATGTTATAGGCCTTCAATGGGTAACATCTTTTTCACCCACCTTGTATGACCAATTGGGACGAACCTGTCCGGCACTGGTGCCTAAGAACAATGGGCGGGGCCACTAATATTTTCCCAATAAATTTGCCAAATTTCCATTGGGGCGGTTTTGAACTGCAACAACTTCTGTCTTGTGATCCGTAGTACATCTGTGGACAGGGAATCCTGGTCCCCTCCATATTATATATGGGTGGTTTCTGTTCAGGTCAGGTCCCTAGCTATGCGAGCTCTGTAAATGACGCACACAGCCAGTGTGTTTTGTTTATTATCTAGCGACAGCACTTTAGATGTATGACCAAACCAAACACATTCTGAGATGTAGCGAACGTGTTATATGCCAATATTGTAGGTATAGCTGTTGTCTTTATGAGTCAGTGTACACCGCATTGCGCTCATGATATACGATCGAATAATAACTACGTACTAGTACTAGTCCTAAACCAGAGGTCGTGGGTTCCTGCCCAAATTTTGACGGTTTTCCTGTGCATTGGGCAAGGCACTTACTTCTTCTTGCTCCCGACAAGTTCAGTCAGTGAAATTGAATGAGCAACGTTGAAGTGGATAGTTTTCGTAAGAATTTTTCAGGCTTTTTTCCATTATCTCCAACTGGGGCACTAAAGTCTAATAGTATAATTTGTTGAGGGGAAAAATATACTATAGGAGGTTACAATAAGCCTAAAATTTAAGGTCATACAGTTCCCATATGGCTCATAATGTCTACCTACATCCACACCATGTCTCAAAATGAGGTCCGTCATTATCACATTATCACGACATGTCCAAAAATGTGCACAAACAGGCCTCGTTACCACAACAAAATCAAGTGCCCACAAAAATGATGAAGCATTTATTTTGAAACGAATGCCCGTGTATTATTTACAGTACATCACCTCTGTTGTTATCTACAGTTTTGTTGTCCCATAACTTTTGTACAGTTGAGTGGACATTTACGTTTTGTGCCAGTTATTGGAGGACTTATTATTACATTTATGTCTATCATATCGCATGTCTCATTGGTGTGAATAAGGACAAATGGTGTCATGTGTACAATCGCAATGTCATTAATGAAAGATCGTAAAATATGAGTGAATGAGATCGATTCCAATTTTATTGCGGTCAACTTAGAGCTGTCAGGATAGCCTTACCCACTGATACCAATAGTATTGTAACACACATCTCTACCTATACCTGGTATCATACCACAAATCTAGTATAAAACCTTCAGAGGATAAATCTCTACCTCAGAACATATTACTTCATAGGATCATTCAGCTCTGGTTGGGAAAAAATGCAAAAAGTAAACCACAATTGACAGAAGGCTCTGCCCTGATCTAAAGTCATTGCTGTACTTGTGAAGCGAAGTGAATTGATCCGTGTCAGTGGATGAAAGTGGGGCAGATCTATCGATCAACTGTCATGACCTCTCGTGACCTTGTGATGCATGGGACGTAATTCGTCAAAATCCCCAATAACACGATAAAACCAATCCGAATCGATTCCACACTAGCGAAATAAAGGGAAGCGTAGGAGCGAAGTGAACACTTTCTACCTGACTGGAGGAGTGGAGGTGGTTGAAAATTGAACCAGTTTCTTCCGGAACATACCGCGATAGCAATGTATATTAGGCACAATAATGTTGAAACAAGCTAGTGATCAAATCTGTGATCTTTTTTGAGGGATTATGTTTTCAACCAGGTGTGAGGTGGTGTGAACTATAGAACATTCTAGGAAGGCCACACATCTGGCCACACATCTGGCCCTGCGACACCAATAGATACAAGCAGATAAAAGTAAAAGTAAGTAGATTCCAGGAAAACCAAATTGAAATTACGTAGGTAATCTCCGTATATTTAGGGTATGACTTGCACAATACCTTGAACTCTGTATCCCGAAAATTTAATTAACCGCAATAATCAATCTAATAAATTGGATGGAAATTCACGACCAGTTAAACCAGATTATTACGCGTAAAACGTGACGCATTCTGAGTCGATATTAGGTTATTGTTGTTATCGGGAAAATCGATCTCTCATAAAAAGGCAACTTAATACCATTAAATAGGCTTCATAAAAAGCTGATTAGGTCGCGACTGTCGCGTTATTTGCATCGACATAGATGGTAAATAGAGGTATTCTATTTAGATTCATAAAATATAAGTTAGGTGATAGACAGAGCTATACAATGTTTTTATGAGTTGAATTGGTGTAATATAACTGTGATATTTTTTACAGTGTTTTTATTTGTTTAAATGTTTAGCATTATATATTATATTAATGAAGAAGATTTAAGATTTAAGGATATGTAAATTTAATTATTTTTTAACAATATGTTCTGATTTTTTTTAAATTAGGTCAATGTATGTAGTTATGATAATAATGTTATATTTAGCCATGAGAGTGTATAAATACGTTATAACACACACTCCTCCGAGCCATCATACTTTGCCATATACGGTATGTACCGTACATAGCCTACATGATATTTACACGGTATCATATATATTTCGTCTGGTAGGCTACAACACATCCTAGACTATTATATATTGTCCACAGATTTCCAATTGATTTCTTCCACAATATTTCCACCTAATAAATAACATCTTAAATGTCCCTGCTTCCCTAATTCCCCAGACATAATATTTATTCCTTGGATTTTTGTATATTTGAAATCGGACTAAAATTATGTTACATTATTTGCACAAATCCACCCGGATTGTATCGGATGCCAAATATTATTACGTACACAAACCAAGTTACCCGACTATTTGATTTGTGTGGACAAATCAATAAAATATTTTGATTGCTTGCTATGACCACCGTTAATTATTAATAAATCTTGTTATTGCGTCCAGGAAATTTGATCACCAAGGGAGGCGAGATGACGAGAGGCGAGATGACGATTATATATACGTAATGAGTATATGCAATCTGTATTAGACTGAGTATACTGAGACTGGGTCTGATGGACCTTACCCCAAACCATGCCACTGGTATAGACAGAGTCACAGACAGTTTACCGCTGAATGGACATAATTTTCCAGGATAGTCACCCTCGCCAACAAAAGAATTTTGACCGACGGAAACATTTCTGTTGGTCAAAATTCATTCTATCTAGAAAATTCTATATTATATCTATCCTTTAAAACACTGTGAAAGAACCTATAGTTGTGTGTTCGCCAAAATCGTGACGTCGTGAAAACAATTAATGATTGGGCCTCATCCCTGTAATGTTTTGTCATTGTCAATGGAGATAAGATGAAGATTGAGGAACACAGACATTACCGACAGATTTCCCCGCAGAGTCATACGTAAACCTCTCTGTTACTTAGGACCAGCTCTGGAAGTTGAGCCCTCCTAACAGAAGGGTGGAACTCTGAGCAAACCATCGTGTTATTGTTGTTCAGTTGTTGTAGTTTTCAAGGAAGGGGATCATGGAATTTGTGATATACCGTATAATGCAAGTTTGTTTGGAGAGCTTGACTTCGGTGGTTAGGACGAATGAATGACGAACATTCTGTAGCCTGATAAAAAAATACATTGTCAGAACCGTCGATCTCGTCACACCTGAATTAATACGCAACATGTGGCAGGAAAGTGTTTGAGATCCCATATGATATGTCTGATGAAATGAGTCAGCAGCTTACAAACTTGACTACGGAGTGCGCTAGATCGGGTCTTAGCGTTAGTGTTGCTAAAAACAAAAGTTATGACTGCTGAGCGGACCCGCAGCCATACCAGCAAATTCTTCTTGAGACAACCAAGGTACAGCGGGTGGAAGGCTTTTGCTACTTGGGGCACTGGATTGCAGCCAATGCGTCCATCGACAGTGCAGGCATTAACTAAGCTTCTCGGTCATGGGGCTGCCTGCTCGGATCTGCCATGGGGCGCAAGCAGATATCTGGTTGTACCAAGTGCAAGTTGTTTCCCGCTGTTGTCATCCCGACTCTTGTTTATGGAGCGGAGACATGATCG
This sequence comes from Wirenia argentea, assembly GCA_025802215.1. Classification (NCBI taxonomy): domain Eukaryota; kingdom Metazoa; phylum Mollusca; class Solenogastres; order Pholidoskepia; family Gymnomeniidae; genus Wirenia; species Wirenia argentea. The sequence goes on from WNLI01008469.1 coordinate 5,784, forward strand.
GTTCCAGACACCGTACTGCAAAAGCTTGATGTGTTCCAAAACCGTTGCTTGCGACGGATATGGCGCATCACATGTGATCAGTTTAGGACTGAGGATGTCCTGCGTAGATCTAACCAGTAACCAGATTCCTGTCTGAGTTGGTTCGGAGTGCACGACTTCGGTGGCTTGGACACGCATTACGGATGAGTGATGACGTATACCCAGACGGACCCTCGAACAAGGTGGGTGGACGTGACTAAGGGATCTTCAGAGCTGCAGAATCAATTCTAAGGAGGAGGCCCCCATTCGGGCTAATTGGCGGGCCAAGGTTATGTATGGTTGGAACACCATATGATTGGAACACCATATGATTGAAATACTATGATTGGATCACTATTGTGCTAAACCACTGCTGGAGTTGATCTGTCTATTATTACCTAGTGCCTAGTTATCACACTGATCTACTCTTATAATGTGACCAGACAGCTGGAAAATTGATTACGACTCTTATCACACATTCTTATTATGTTCACTTTCTGGAAGGCTTACGTACTAATGTAATCTGATCGGTAGGTTGTTCACCCTGATTATATCATATGGTAGGTACAGTAGGTTAATAAGGTTACGTATTCAACCTGATTTGGATTCCAATGACACAATCGAGTAAAAAAACATAATTGGACGTGAGAGACTCGACACATTTCAAATGTTTATCAAGCGTGTACACCACAATGTCAAGGTCATCACTATTATTGGGTTTTTTTCCATCGATATTTACTTCAGTATTTTATCGATTGCGGTCATATACACAGATGATGTAGAGGACTAAAGTCACCTTTACAAACTTTACACTGGCCTGAGGCAGCGTTTATGCGAAAAACCGTATGTGGACCAGCATGCGGCAATTCGTATTGAGCTACTTCCATAATTATATGGTTCAATTTTGTTGGAGCTGCTTGCCCCACAAGAGCATTTACACTAGGTACCAAAAAACTTGGGACGAGCATGGCGAGTCGAGTCAGAAACTGCCGTGTAAACGTGACTTAGTATTGGATACACCTCTCCTCATGTTACTACCTCAAAGGTCAAGGTCACACAATCAACCATTTTTGAGAAACTTTTGCCCGCTGAGGCTTAGTATTGTATACAGCTTTCCTTAGCTTACTACCTCAAAGCTCAAGGTCACAATGTCATTGTTAATTTTTTAGAAACTTTTGCCCGCTGAGGCTTAGTATTGTATTCACATTTCCTTAGCTTACTACCTCAAAGGTCAAGGACACAACGTCATTTTTGGGAAACGTTTACCTGCTGACGCTTAGTATTGTATACAGCCTTCCTTAGCTTACTACCTCAAAGGTCAAGGTCACACATTATTGAGAAACTTTGACCCACATTGCAAGAACATAGGTCAACGCCAGTGTGTTGGGCGGAACCGTTCCATTTCCACTCCAATCTTTCGCATCGGTAACACTGTATGGAGCAGTAAAAACTGTATTCTTGTCAGACGGCCAAATAGTAAAATATTTTACGTCCCAATAAAATAGTCTGCATTGTGTAACAACAGAATATTCACAGTTGACTTTATGTGTATTCGATATCTCGTTCCGTTATCAACTTATCGAACATATCAATATCCGAGAAATTAGAGACCATCATAAAATAGTAAAGTCATTTCGAGGAAACGTTTTGTATTGATTTTGTGTAACAAGGTAACAAAAGAATATTTGACTTTTTTACATTCGATAACTCGTGTCATTGTCAAACATATTAATATCCGAGAAATCTTAGACCATTGTTACATCTTAAAATAGTAGACATTTCAAGGGAACATTTTGTATTGATTTTGTGTACGGTATGTAACACAAATATTTATATTGACTATTTATATTCCATTATTAAACATATCGATGTCCGAGAAATCTGTGATCACCATAAAATAGTAAAGTCATTTCAATGGAACATTTTGCAAAAATTGTATACCAAAATATGATCTGATGTTAGTTGACTTACGAATTAAAGAACTATCTTGATTTAGTTCGAATACTATTATGTATGATCATAACCATATTCCAATTTCCGACAGAACTCTTGCATGGCAACACCCTCATAATTATGCCATTGGTTTTGACGTATAGTACAGTATAATGACATGCAATTACGCTGTTATTTTCTCATTCCCTATGTATTTGAAACACCCTGCTAGTTAATGATTGATAGTACATAGACTGAGGATAATAGAAATACACTAGGTCCTATAATACTTCAGATTCAGACGTCATTAGGCATCATTAGACAACTTCTCTGTCAGAAAAGTAATGTTGCCAAATCAATTTTTTTATATCGTACCAATGCCTGTATTACTTCTTCTGAGATGTAGACCTACAACATGGTGAAAGGTATTACGAGTCGAACATGCTGCTTTTCATCGTGGGTGACTGTTAACGTATAACTGTCTCATAGCCAGCGAAGTCGAGCTATCTGAACCAACTCTAGTTAAATCTATGCGGGGCATCCTCAGTCCTAACATGATCCAGCATGGCATGATATTGTGATATATTTCTGGAAACACTGTATGTATTGAAACTGATTTGTAACAAAACCATATCAAAAGGTTACTGATTTACTTGACTGTTGGACAGGATAGATGACACTCGTTTCACAATGGTACGCCAGGCAGCTCGGTTTTGTGCTGTTATTGCTGCTTCATCGAGGGCGACGTCAATGGCAGCCAGGTCTTGGCCCACACAGTCAAGCCAGCGTGTTCCATACAACGGAGCGTTTTCAGCCGATGTTAGCTGGAACAAACTGGTGTAGTTTACATGTTTACCAATCAGGGATCATACGTCGGACATACTCGAACCAGCTGAGTCGGCGTTGAGAGACGGTAACAGTGGCTGGGGGTTGTTTGGTGCGATCTCTGATTGTGTTGTTGCATACAGGGTGGAACCATTTGACATTTTCGAGGTGACATAAGCAGGACATGTCGAGGGTGTCGAGATGTTATCTGTCGCGGAGCGTTAGGTCCCTTGTTTCTCTGAGCTAATTACATCTTCGTCTTCATCTTGGTCTTGCGGGAGATACCACATCGCTTCCACAATGTGCTAGAGAGACGTTTTGCGCCGGCAGTCTTTCCAATTCTGGCCGAGATTTCACGGTTCATTGAGCCATCCGATGATATGTTGGATCTGAGATATGTAAAGGACTAAAGGCTTCGAGGAGCGCGAGATCAACATCGCTTTGGTCTTTGTCCAGCTTATGGTCAGTACGACTTTCTTTGGTTCGTCGCGCAGAATCATTAGGGATTTACGCGGATCATCAATGGATGGAGAGAAAAGAGCGATGTCATTGGCATAGTGCAAGATACCTGTTGTCCAGACACCAATTGTTGAGGTCGATCCCAAGAGATGAACCGGCTGTAGATTTGAGACGGTGATTACACAATTGAAAAGGTCTGGAGCGATGACGCATCCTTTGTGGACACAGGAAGCTACGGAAAACCAGTCAGACATGTTGTTCCCTGTCCTCCTACAAAAGTTGATAGAAGGAAATGGCATTTTAGGTGGAGAGCCGGAGATTTTTACCAGATCCCACAAAGAGAGACGGTCGAAAGCAATCGTGAAATCGTTGAAGGCGATGAACATAGTGCGGGAGTACTAATTGCATTTCTCGATGATCTACCGAAGAGTGAATATTTGATGATTAGTAGAAGATGAGATACCGTTAAAACTAACTATTTAGAACCATTAAATCTAATTATTTGGGCGATCTTATAAGATACCGCTAAAACTATTTATAAGATAGGATGTTGCTGTTAAAACTAATTATTTCTAATGCCCCTTCAACAACCCGGTGTTTACGAGGTGTGTATTATTGTTCTTCTCCATCTAAACCATCCATAATCGATTATCCAGGTTAATTATCTAGCACACCTGACCAGTTGCCAATCACTCTGTCTTTGATGGCCCTCATTAAGTCGCTCAGGTGAGCTATTCTCAGGTATTCCTTTCATTTGGGTGTTCTGATAGAGGCCCAGGTATGTGGTATGTGACTGGCCTGCAGTACAGTTGGCACAATTTGGCACGCTTCAAACCATCTGACGTTGGAAATTTTTTATCGATACACGTGGATTACTTCCTTGGCTGTTATCGGGAGTCTACTTTCGTAAACAATGTGCCGTTATTGCTTAAGTATGCCATTTTTCATACTGCTATTCTGTGTATTTTCCGACTCGTTGATATATTTCTTTCTAGACGATGAAGAGTGTAGATTATACATTATCGTAATTACTATTAGTATTTATTATTGTTGGTACATTAATTTATTTGGATGTCAGTTTTTTGTGATTTGTTTGGTAATATTACTTTGATAAATTATGGATTTTTAAGTGGTTCATGACTCTAATTAGGATTTCTTAATCAAGATTATTATACTGTTTTTTTATTTGTGCATATTTTGGTAAATTGTTCTTTGTTTTAATATTATTGTTATAATCTGTTATTTGTTTGTAAACACTTTTTGTTTTTGTCCAAAGTGTTTGTTGGTGTGTTAATGTTTTTGTGTAAGATGTTTGTAATGGTATGTAATTATGTTGTTTTGTCGTAATTGACTCGTAATATATAGTACTGTCAGTACCTCAATTATTACAAATTACAATAATAAAACATGAAATAACTACCTATTATATATATGTGGCCGAAGGGGCTCAGTGGCCGAATAGTCCAACGTCTAAGGCGATAGTATGCCGATAAACCGATCTGTAGATCCTACTCGGCAGCAGTGGGTTCGATCCCCACATATGCCGTCGATTTTTACCCAGAAATTAAAATTGGGTAGACTTTGCTCAACGCACCACTAGCCAAGTCGGAAAGTGTCCAGGGGGTGTAGTTTCGACCACGCTCATCCGCTTAGCACTACAGAAACAGGGTTAAGCTCCTGCTCTATGGGTCGCTCTGGCTCTGAAGGATTTACTTCTTATATATCCGGTATATGTGAAAGTGAGTCACATAGCTGAGCTCCATTAAAATATACTGCCTATTGCCTAGTGACTACTACTGCCTAGTGGCTACTACTGCCTAGTGACTACTACTGCCTAGTGCCTATTATACAGACTGCCTTGCATCCTTCATTAACTGGATCGCCTTCTGATTTTATTGTGGACTTGAGTACCTACTATTAAAAATGTCTTCATTTCATGAATTTGTCCCATATTGCAGATCATATCACCAAGAATATGTAAGCAACTATGCTCAACTATGCTGACCAAGAATATGTAACCAACTATGCTCAACTACACTCACCAAGAATTGTAGCCAAATATGCTCAACTACACCCACCAAGAATATGTAGCCAACTATGCTCAACTAAGCTCACCAAGAATATATAACGAACTATGCTCTAACTCTGCTCCAATGTCAGAGAACACTGTGTCCTGATTCCGTATCTCGCTGACTCCCACAGCCATTTCATAGTATCAACATTGTCTCGCATTTCATGATTTCATGTTTCATGATTTCATGTTTCAGAACATCCACATCATCATGCTATGACTTCAGAGCTTTCTGGTTTCTTGTTCAGAATTCAGTTTGTAGTATCAATCTTCCAGGTTAGAAAATCTGAAAACCATAAGAATTCTTCGTTTTCACTAATGTATCCATCCATTTCAGCTCTGAACTTGGAAGCACATTGCCTGATCACTGATCGACTCGAGGCGTCTATGACCTGTCCACATATCTTTCTTTAGACCACCAGAATTCCTCGATTTCATGACTTTATCCGTCCATTTCAGAGCACATCATCAAGCTACGACTCAGCCCTGATCTCAGAAGCCCATGGGCTGATCACGGACATGCTGGCAGAGACTAACCTCCCCCCACAAGTGATCAGTGGTCTGCGAGCGGTGAACAATCTCCTCAAACCTCCCGACAACCAGAACTCGGGGTATGTTGAACTACTGTATGTAAATTAAAAGTAAAGCCTCGCATTTCCACACCGCGCCTTTTTTGTCTTACAGTACATATGGGGGTAGAGTGCTCGCTCTGTCTTCTGGATTCAAGTATGCCATAGTTTGGGAAAATTTGGTGTGGCATTAATTTTCTGTGTTCCTGTGCAATTTACTGGGGCAGCGAACTTACCTATGCTCCACTAGCTAAATTATACTATGTAACTTCTGGTACACTGTATCCCCTTGTAGCGTTTAGTCGTTTACAATATCAAATGTAACTTGGCGTGGTTCGGTCTAGCGCAGCTCCACCCATGGCCATGGGGTTTGTTTACAATATCGTTAGTGTGCC
>WNLI01008580.1:0-12049 GCA_025802215.1 Wirenia argentea
AGGTTTTAAGGGTGCTTCTATGCGCTTGACAGGGTGAATGTAAATATTTCAACTTTTTATAGAAATATAGTGTCAACGCTGAGTAGAATAGCTTTGGAATCTAACAACTTCACACAAGTTCACATTCTCAAAGTTTCGTCTTTGTGTTTTTATCAATAATTGTGTGGAAAGGTATACACACACAATTTGAATCACGAAGAAAAGATTTTCCGTTAACGTGATCATTTGCCATCATGCACTAGTATTCGGTTGTATATTGATCAATGGTGAAGACCATTTTATCAAGAGGTATACATGTAATACTAATTAACAGTGCCTTAAAATGAGACTACAAGTCTACAGTTGATTAAACATGCTGTAAATTTACATAATGAATACAAGCGGTATGTTGGAATTGTGCTACCATACTCAGACAACGAATATAACGTTCAAACTTTGCGACATTATCTTCTTGTTCCTGTATCTGCATGGATGTGGACATTCTGTTATATTAGATGTACGTAGTCCCTGCGACTTTTAAGCTAGCACGTAGAACCTGACCATGCACTTGGAATGTTTTCACGCACGTGTACCGATAACGAAAGAAACCTTATTTTAGAAGAAATTAGCAGAGATGTAGCCTACAGTTTGAACTTTTTGAAGTGCACTCGGTGATATTGTAGATTTTAAAACAAGCCGCGTTTTTATTTTCTTGGTGCCTTTATGGAGCACACGCACACAGAGAGCTCAGGTGTTGTCATCGATATAATAAATTTATCTCGTGCCATGTACAATGGACTAGATCGCAATAATGACATGAAGTGGCGGTTTCCTGTTAAATCATTCATAAATTTGCGGTTATCTCTGATAAACACTCACAGGACAAATACTCAAAAACAACGATAACATAGTAAAATAATAACACATATAAGAATATAAGATAATATTCACTTACAATAATCTATTTTTCGTGTATAATGATACCGTTTTGTCGTAAAATTAAACAAACAAAAGGTACACAAAGCACGATCCTTAGTCACTGTGGATTGCAGGTGGGCTTCCAAATTATGGCGAACAGGTGCGATGTCACCCCAGTGCTCGTTGCAGAAAATTCTACGTTACAGAAAAATGTAGAATTCTACATTTGTACGATCTCGAACATCTAACAACTTTTGGGAGAACATTCTCACGAGTGTAGCAGTTTACGTGCTTGATCGTGAAGGACATTTAGAAAACATGATCTTCGGTTCTGGAAGTATCTCTTTATGCCATCGTATGTGGGAAACCTACCAATACAATTAATACATAATATTATGTGCAATGTTTCGGAAGACATTGAGCTTCTGAATTGGGTTATCTTTCCAGTATAATTGTCATTGGAAGATCCTACAGAAATTTGATTCACAATGTAGACAAAAAGCCCTACTTTTGCATACATACACATGAATGGTAATATAGTGCAAAGATAAGATTTAATTCAGGTTTCAAGGAGTTGGCCGATTATCCGGGTGTGTTATCTAAGACGCACAGTTATAAGCACGTGTTTACTGACATAAGCTCAGGTGGGACTAAATGAATCGAACTGATACCGATTTATGAATGGTGGGCATTGTTATCTAAACCGCAGAGACGACCAAACACTTGAAGACCCTGGAATAATTATAACGAGATATTGTAAATATATAGGCAAGTAAGACAACGCGATAAATCATCGAGTCATTGTAACTTGTAGCTCAAATTATAATATGTGAAACAACACCAATGTGGCTTGTAACAGTTAGTACAAATGTCCACGACACATAGTTCACCGTGGAATCATTGGAATATGCCCGCCTTCATATTATATGCACTTGTACTGTACACGTCCCAAAAATCAATTCGAAACGAATATTATGACCAATGATCACCCTGCGAGTATGACCGACTTCCTTTTGGACGCAGACAACCTCGATCTGATATGACTACAAGTCATAAAGTCACGTGTTCATGTTCGAATATCTTAGTTACAATAGTATTGTAAAATGCTGGCTGTAATTATTAATCCTAGTGAAGCCATCGAAAACTCATGGAAAGGAATCCACAAAAAACGTTATCCAATCTCTACTAGGATCCAGACGCCGACGAGACTCCATGTGATTGACGACCATCGCATCGCCCGCTTGTACGGTACCGGGACAAAGTTCTGGAACGCGCCCCTCGGAATCGCTGCCGAAACACCCCACTGACCCACTCCCATGCGTCGTCACCTGAACAGCAACCTGGGGACATCCCTGGAAAGAACATTCCAATGACCACATGCAACACCCCCACCCTCCTATCGACTGCAACCTTCAAGCTGAACGTAACAATACCACTAGTCACACTCTTGCGCAAACAACGCCTCCGAACAAAACGGCTCCAATTCCGCATGGTCGCCATGATTACCACAAAACACTATCTAGAAAGTCCAGTCAAATTAACAACGCTTAACGTCCGTTGCATTCTATACGATTATGATCGACTTCCTTTCGGACTAAATAACGCCCGAGGATAGTGAAAAAAATTCCCTTTCAAACCACTCTCACGTCCATATCCTCCTTGACAACAGGTCAATCTTGGACTTCATCTATTTCTAGCCGTTGGTATTGGTCGCAATTCGCTCACTCTTTTGAACAACTATATTACACAACCTTCTTTTTCTTATCCGAACCAGAAACACTCTTCTGCCTTTTAGGCGATAGGTCTGCCACATATACCAGTCTCTCAAACATATCGTTGCATAATCTTCCCTTAATGACACACCCAAGATCCATCGCAGCATCACAAGTCTGAGCGGGTGTGTAAAATGTGTGACAATCTTCGTAACACCAGCTTAGACTGAAAGACTGAAACATGCACTTGCGGTCACGGTGTTCTGTTCGGTGCTTTATATGCTTGTCGATAGATGTCCAGATGTCCACATTTTCGCGATATCCAGATGTGTGGTTGTTGGTCTTAGTTATAGATTAAGTAACAGTTTGGGTGAATAATTTGCTTGGTGTTTGGAAGATGCATTGATTATGATTGTGATGCGCTGTAATGGTTGATTAGTCGAGTGATCGGTTGATGTGGTTGTCTTCTATAGCAACTTGGAGTGGAAAGAGTCAGAGGATAAAGTCAGGGAAATAATGTCACATGAAAAAGTCAGAGGAAAAACAGAAGTAAGGTCACAGGAAAGAAAATCGTGGAGAGAAAGTCAGGTAAAAAAAGTCACAAGTAGTCTATATTATGTCGTAGGTAAAATGACATTGGTTGTCGGTGGAGTGGTTGTGGGGTGGTGTGGTAATGGTTCTGCCCGCGATATCGAGTCAGTGGTATGGGTATTGTACTGTTGTATCGGTTGTTTGTAAAAAAAAGAGAGAATGTACCTCTAAAAAGAACATCAAATTCATCCTCTCATTATTCACGTTACACCGAACATTTTCAATTATGAGTTAACTGGTGTTATTGTAATATTTTGTCTTGCAAATAAAATATTAGGCTATACTAAAACAATGGGTGGATTTGTGTCTGAACTCTGGTGTTGTGTGGGTGTAGATCATAATATGTGGGTGGAGCGGTGTGGGTTTTGTGTAGTGTCGGTCGCGTGGGTGATGTGTTGTCGGAGGTAACGTGTCCATATGTGAAGTACGTAGCTTGTAATGCCTGTATGACGAGTATTGCACAGAAGTAAAAAAAACTACAAACGTCGATTAATGAGTACTGAGTAGGATTGTGAAATTATGTCATTACGGTATAATGGTATCTATTTACCAAATTTAATGCATAGAAAATGCAACGAAAATATACCGCACTGAATTATTGTGTCAACACAGATGCCTGAAATGGCTTTCCCATCGAGATCTCATATATACATAGATTTAAGTCAATGGGCTTTTCTGGCGCGGTGGTTGCAGAGGAACGTGTGATATAACTGATCAGTGGGCCACTTTCTATAGGATCCTGTTGGGCGACAGGTGGGTGTGCAATCCGCATGGATGAAAATGTTTTTCAGACTTTTGTTTTAAAATGGCCTCTTAGTCTGTATATGCATTTTATTGACATTTTAAAAAATTACATTCCTGTGCTCATTTTTCGACGTTTGCAGTATTGTTTTTACTTGTGTACTACAGTACCGATACCGTGCACATTGTGATAATTGCAAGCCAATGAGATACAACGTGATTAACAAACATAATATTTGTTTTAAATTTATAATTTTATTTTCAGTCAAATGTACCCATCATAATAAACTATACATAACAATAAACGAATCAGTCAAAACAAATTATAAAAGAAGTTGACAGTAGTGATAAATAGGCTGTATAGGCATATAGCTAAATGCATATTGGGGAGAGTGTCTGTCATTTCTATATTAGCTATACGAAATTACGAATGACAGACAATATTTGGTAAACAAAGTAAAGTTTAAGGTAATTTTTTTATATTTGCGTTATCTTTTTGGAGATATTACTAGTTATTATCATATTGATTTATAGCACTTTCCGACTGATAATTTTAAAATAAGTTATATATAACGTAGTACTTTTCGCAAATTAAACAAAAGTTATGTAACAAAAATCGGTTAGATAATTAGATACGTAATAAATACGAAGTCGATATGTACATAATGATATAAGATCTATAAAGGTTGCACAAATGTACAAATATATACATTTAATATAGTTTTTAGCACTATAAATTATATGTACATGCATTATAACATTGCCATATTGGTATTATGCTCGGAGATCTGTTTCGAGGATTTTAGCCACGTCTATTTATAAATCGCTGGTCATAACAAAATTTAAAAAGAAAATATTCAGATCATTTTCAACAGATCCTAGCATTCGGGCGTATCTATAAAAACGAAAGTCGAATTGAACCATATTATATACAGTAATAGCTACACATTATTATGCATTTACTTATACTGGTCAAATAAGAAACGCGCCACTTTCAATATATTTTTTAGATTGTGCGTTTCTTTTTTGACCAGTATACCTGATATGGCGATAAATTAAGAAAAGCAAAAGTAATTAAAGTATCACATTTTCGAACAGGTATGAATTACCCATGCAAATCAGTCATCAAATAGTCGAGTTGTATAGGCCTACAGTATAGTATACCAATTTGTGTAAATCGGTTTACGTACAATAATTTGTGTTTAATAGCAGTCCTACAGTCTACTCGCCTTACTTTATCAAAAATTTAGTTTTTGCGAAACAGTTGCAACGATGATTTTGATGCAACCGCATGCGTTATTGTGGAAAATCTGATAATTGACAAAAACGCAAGATTTAATCGTCGCAAATCGTCAACGAAGACCATCGGCGTTGTGTTTAAATTCGACTTTCTTTTTTAAAAGAAACACTGCCAAAAAAGTGCTGACGATAGGCTATTATGCAAATTGCAAATTAAAAGATTAAAAATGAGATTTTGAAGCAAATGACATAATAATAGACGTATCTATAGACATGTGTCGTAACATTGCGTCACCACGAAAAACAATGTGGTGTCTGAATGATATTGAATTGATAATGTGATATCTATTCTATAACAGCGACAATGCCTTATTAATCAGCTTCATTTCGTCATTATAAACACCATCTGTACAATTTATATACACAATTATATATAGAATTATAAATTAAATGCTATTATAACAAGTTTGTAAGTCTTTTGTTACATTTGCGGTGTATATAATAGAATATAATAGTCTATTATCTCATTTATAATGTGATGTATGGAATTGTCATTAACGCTATACACGTGTATTAATAACATCAACGCAATACAATGGAGTCTGAATAGGCCTCGTATAATATTACAATTGCCATTGTTTTGTGGGGTATACAAATTTTGACATGATACCTGTGGTATTATAGGCTACGTTGTGATGATACTGAGAATGATACGATATATGATACGTATCACCCCGTGGAATGGATGGGAGGGTATAAGTTACTATTGTTTAGAAGATGATGCATCATTGAGTAAACAAAGGCAGTAAATATCAAAGTGATTAAATGATGCTGCATCATATAATGTGATATACCTACTGTAACAATCAGTTATGTACACTATTGTCACAATTCTATGCGTGAAATTAATTTTCAATCGGGTCGACATCCGCAATTCAAAATGCGACAGATTGATTGAGATCCATTTAAAAAGCTGGGTCAACAAAATTAGAATCGTCTGGCATTATTATGTCTATTCAGACTCCATTGGAATCTGGCAGAAAATTCAGAATGTCGTTACCATCCTACGTTTCCTAACACAACAACTTCAGTTTGCATTCACATTCTATAATGCCGCACATCATGGAATAGTGTATTGGAACTTCGATGTTGTGGCCTGCTACCCTATGTAGGTACTGCGTGTTGCAAGTTCGATATTACAAGTTTCATTATACTGTAAAGTGCGATAACGTACGTTCAATATGAAGTTTGATATTGCAAGTTCGATATTGCATGTCATTGATAAATAATCGATATTTAAAGTTCGATATTACAAGGTCGATATTGTAAGTTCCATATCGCAGGTTCGATAATGCAAGATCGATATTGAAAGCTTAATATCGGATACTACTGTTCGATATTCGTTATGACAAGTTCGATATCATATTATAGCCTACGGTATAATAGTTTGATAATATATGTTGCAAGTTCGATATTGCAAGTTCGACATTGTAAATTCGATTTAGGAAGTTCAATAAATTGCGAGTTTGATATTGCATGTCATTCATCGATATTCGCTTTTGCAAGTTCGCTTTTGCAAGTTAGATATCGCAAGTTTTGATTTTTGCAATTTCGATATTGCAAGCCTTCTGTATTGCAGGTTTATATTTCGATATCGCATGCATGTTAGATAATGCAAGTTCGATATCGCTGATTATCGCAAGTTCGATATTGTAAGTTCCATTTTGAAAGTTAGATACTGCAAGTTTGATTTATGCAAGTTCGATGTTGCAATTTTGATATGGCACGTTCGATACAATGGCCATTGTACCATATTCGACATTGCAAGTTAAATTTTGCAAGGACGTTCGATATAGGAAGTTTGATACTACAAGTTTGAATGTGCAAGTTTACAATGTACTGCAATGTAAGTTTTGAGTTCCATTCGGTATTGTAAGTTCGATATTGCAAGTTATATAGATAGAGGTTAGCATTAGATAGTGTTTGTTAAAGCTACAATTGAGTTCGATATTACAAGTTAGGTATACTATGTATGGATTCAGTTTTTTTGGTAGAATGTTTTTACATTGTTCGATATAGACATACAGCGCAGCAAACTCGATGGTAGGCTACTTGGTGTAGAATCGATATGCGGAATCGAACTTGCATGGAGTATCGAATTTGCTGTATCGAACATCAGTTTGCAATGTGAAATTTGCAATATCGAGCGTGTGACATAGTTTCTAAACCGCGACATTGAACTTGTGATATACTTTGCAATGTGTAATACTCTATATTTTATGGGCTATAAATGTGTTGAAAAAGATATGTGGGTATATAAAGGTATGACAATTCCATATATCTCATTCTACAGTAATTGAGCACAACAATATATTTTACTATGTACTGTACATAACACATAACAACTATCGACATGAATAGAAGAGAATGACTAAGAAGTTTCTATACTACAACACAGGATGTCTATAATGGTCTTCAGGTTTGACTAACACATATGCCAGTGGCCTGTGAATGTCTTGACTGTACGAAGGTGGACAACATGGTAAGAAATACTGACCAGCGAGTCCAGGGTGTGAGTGCGCAGCCGCAGCGGCGAGAGCTTGACTATGTGCAGCGGCGGCGTACGGCGAGTATAGATGGGCGGGGTCGGGTCGCATTGATGACGTCACTGTTGAGGGGACGAGTGATGTAGGTACGAGTGATGTGGGAGGGACGCGGGATGTGGGGACGAGGGATGTAGGGGACGAGGACGATGTAGTGGATGTGCTGGGTGGGGACGAAGAAGGGAGGTTGACCTTGGTCATGTCGAGTCCGGCATACATTGGGTGTGAGGGAATGGGAGGGAAAAACGCACGTGCTTTATCCCCAAACGCAGCGAAGGGATTATCCGGAAATCCTGGGTGTGACGGGAATGGGGTATGTAGACCGGGGAATGCGCCGGATAGACCGGGAATCATCGGGATAGGGAAAGAGTATTTGTCCTTCTTTATTAGCGATTTCGGTTTCCTTCGCGGTCGGTATTTATAGTCCGGATGATCCTTCATGTGAAGGGCGCGAAGGCGTTTCGCTTCGTCGATGAACGGGCGTTTTTCTTCTTCGGTGAGAAGTTTCCATTCGGCGCCGAGGCGTTTGCTGATCTCAGAGTTGTGCATCTTGGGGTTGTCCTGCGCCATCTTGCGTCGTTGACCACGTGACCAGACCATGAAGGCGTTCATTGGCCGCTTAACATGCTCGGCTTGCTGCTTGGACATCATTCTGTGGGCGCAAAGAGATGGGGTTTTATATTTCCATCGACGGAGTATATTTTGCCGGCGTAAAGTATCACTCTTTCAATGTAAGAATATCCATCGCACAGTAAAACCAACGGACGACGCAATATTTACTGCCATCCATCTATGACAGGATGTTCCTCTTGTCCGAACAAGCCACGGACTCCCCTACTAAAAGAAATTCTACTCGACACCAAATTCAACTCGAGTCAATTCGCCACCATAGTCTACTCAACCCAAAGTCAATTCAACCCAGCCAATTCAACCCAGTCATTTCGCCCCAAAGTCAATTCGCCCCAAAGTCAATTCGCCCCAAAGTCAATTCGCCACAAAGTCAATTCGCCACTAAGTCAATTCGCCTCAATGTCAATAATCGCCCTAAACCAAATTTGTTGAAAAGCTCAATAATATTCGACCTCGGATTTAGGCTCGGAAGTCAGTCATATGTTTACAACCATTTTTTGGCGTCCATATATTATGGTCTAGGTATTTTTCGTGTTAGTGGACTGGTAAACACGATTGTTTTAGCTACCGTATTTTAGGCTTCAAATCATTTTATGATTTGGCGTCGAGTTTGAGGCGAATTGAGCGGCCAAATAGGAGCGAATTGACTCCGGGCGAATTGACTCTGATCGAATTGAAGAGCTGGCTGTATATGTGTAGGCTAAACCCCCGTAGAGGTTCGGGTTCAATCCCTTTTCGGATTTCAATGTGTCCTTGGGCAAGGTAATACGTTTATGTATCACCGGAAAACTGGTTCACCAAGCAAGCTGCATGACTGGTAAAATCGTCAAATTCTATATCTACATCGAATGTGTGCATATCCACATAACGCCAAAATTATTGTTTATTGATATTTACGAAAGGAGTTAATGTATGTGCCTTTTACAATATCGCACAGTCTTACTCCAATACTCCTGACCCAATGTCTCCATCTAAGGATGTAAGGTGGAGTAAGCCTATTGGTTAGAATAATTAATGATACCTATTACATTTAGCTGAAAAAATCAGTGCCTCCGACGGGGTCCATCTGAGAATATCAGTAGGCATATATTGCCTTGACACTATACAGATAAAACACAAATATTAACCGTCAGATAAAGTACGAATTGTTTTTTTGGTCGATCGGAATTGCTCCCGGAACCCCCCAGTCTCACAATATATTATCTAGAGACCACCGTGCTGTGGTTGCTTACAACAGTAGGCCTATAATCAGTCGGGGCGCATCGAATTTGTAGGCATGCAGGTTGGCTATCCGTGTGTCCTTTGGCAAGGCAGCGTAACCATAGCCCCAATCCATCCAGTTGTAAATGAAGTGGCAACCGATGATGGTTTCCGGGGTATATGATCGTTGGAATGGCTGCTTCTATGACATTTCAAGTATACATAGGTCTATAACACTAGAAGAGTATGGTATCCGTATACGTAGCCTACAATGGCTAATTTATACTTTAACAAGATAATGATTATAGTTGACTTAATTATAATATTCTAGTTTACAAAATTATAATAGAATAGTAATTTAAAGCATCGGTCTTACCTGAATGCAGTGATTGAGACGTTGTCGGAGATAAGTCCACTGTCCAGGATTCACGAATTTACGACAAAAAAGAACACAACGTGTGAACAGGTGATTTCAGTGTAAACTTTTTCAATTACGAAATAACTTTTCGTGTGAATAACGTTTAAATATTCAGATAATGTCGATACGGTGCGATATGCGGCAGTTGATCACAAGTCATTAATCAGCTGTTAGCTAGCCACAGCAGATCCGCTAACTGTCACTAATATTTACGACGAACAAGCTGGATATCTCCCCATTCATCGCGGATAACCTCACCCAAGCACCAATCGTACACGATTTCCTGATATGGTCGTGATATCCCCGGTGACGATTGGTTAATCGCTGATTATTGATTTACTGATATCGGTCCAATTTGGCGGTGAGCTGACATCTGACAGCGCGCGGGGCGTGTGGTAGAGAAATGGGCGTGGGGGTTTTCCATGTCGATCGACGATCGCTGTTTGGTATGCCACTGTCACATCGCGCCTCAAGGGACGTAATCAAATCTATTCACCGCTAATCGGCGATGATTATCGCCCCTATTTGCATACAATATTATCTCGCAGTAACTTGTAAAGTTATTGTTGAGTTCACATTACGCTTTTGTGGGCCATCGCACCTTTATCAGATAAGGTTTTCGCGCTCTTTTTGCGGAGAATAATACCTTTATGTGGAATACAATATTCGCGATTGTCGCAGATTGTGGCGCAGTGACATACGAAGGGAGATAATCAGAACACTTTACTGATAACATTGTCATGCATAGAATAAGGTCGTATTTGTATAATGATATAATGATTATGGTGGGCTTATGAATGAACTAATCCGTACACTCTACACGTATTCATTGTGCCCTTTACAAAATTTATAAAAAACAAAAAAAAAACCCCATAAATTCTCAACAACGACGTAAACACTCAGATTGTAAGGTAATAAATATAATACATGCTAAAACGCAGTAATCGTATGAAATGAAATAATGTCAGCTTAAATAAATTAATCGTAATGTAAATTTGTAAATAATTATTTTCAACGCTTAAGGCTACGCTATTATGTCGCTATATGCAGAGTGCCACGCGACTCACGTGGTCTATAATGGCGTTGATTACTGGTGCGGCGTGATGTTGAGACAGTGGAGTTAGGTGGTATGTGGCGTTAACTCCATGTGTCAACATCACGTCGCACCAGCAATCGACACCGCACCATTCAGCCAACGGCCAAGTACCGGGCACTGTGGCACGAGGCTACATACATGACACCACACCACCTGGCAATGTTTGGCTGAACGAACGATCAAACGCTCGTTTGTTCGTTCGTTCGTTCGATCGCCGCTCGATCGATCAAACGAACGAACAAACGAACGAGTGAGCAAACGAACGAACGAACGAACGAACGAACATATAGTCTAGGTCTACACGTACCAATGTCTGACCGAACAAACCATCAAATCATGGGACGAAAGTGCAGTCGGTAGAACGAGGGGACGAACGAACGAACGAATGAACAAACAAGCGAACAAGCGAACGAACGAGCTGAGCGAACGAGCGAGCAAAGTAACGAACTAACGAACACTTAGCAATGTTGGCCCGAACAAACGATCACACGAAAGTGCGCGCGGTCGGTCGAACTAACAATACGTATCAATGGTTAAACGAACAACGAACGAACATGCGAATGAAGTAACGGGCGGACGAATGAAATAACGAAAGGACGGACGAATGAAAGAACGAAATGACGAAAGGATGAAAGGACGAAAGGTCGAACCGGCGAACGGAGTTAGGTGGTATGTGGCGTTAACTCCACTGTCCCGACATCCCGCCGCATCAACAATCGACACTGCACCACCTAACGTGTGGGATAGGAATGATGACATGGGATAGGAATGATGACAACATTCCCGTGGTCTATCCTGTAAGTAGGAAACTAAGTGTTATCTACTCGACGCACCCCCCCCCCCCCCCCCCCCCCGCCCCCCCACCCCCCGTCCCCCCCCCCTCCCCCCTCCCACACCGCCTGACCTCCGCCCCCGCGCCCCC
>WNLI01008690.1:0-12046 GCA_025802215.1 Wirenia argentea
TCGCATGCTTTATATACACGTAACTTTTGTATTGCGTTCGAGGCTATCCGCAAAATCGCATGCTTTTTTCGTCACAGCACCAGCTCGCTTACGTGCGGGGCGAGCTCGCTATTATAATTTGTAATTTTGGCTCGCAGAAGTAATATATAGGATCGCAGTACCTTATATTACGGATTAGAATTGACGCACCAACATTATATCGGTGCGTTGGAACATTGTTCAACTCGTTGTGTAATGCATATAATATTGCGGTAAAGGTATCATGGTCCATGTATCTACGAGTTTCTTCGGCTTTTTCTATGCTAGTTGGTTCTAGTCGGCACTTTCATGATATATAGCCCATATATTATGTAGATTCTGTCCCAATTTATATTTTGCAGACAATTATATTTTGTAAAAATAATATTCGGTTTACACTTTTGTCAACAAAAACTGGTTTGGTGACTTTTCTTACCTTTTTACATTCACGCTATCAAACGTTAACTAAGCAAAGAGTTAGTTGTGTTACGCGAATTAAATGTGACGCACAGAGAACGAATGGAACGCGACCACAGAGAATATGCCTACGATTTGTTCGACGACAATAAACGCTTTCAAAAATTCACTCGAGAATATCGACTCCACCCTGAAATTTGATATCAACTACATGGAGAAGAGGAACGGGATGAGGATAAAAGAACAATTGGAGGAAGGAGAGTCAGACGGAGAGGCCCATGTATAGGTACGTAGCTGACGGTGGTGGCCTTGCTTCCAGGTATGATTTATAGGTGTGCATTCTTTAGTTGGGTCGATTCCGTCATCATCCCTTTCATTTAACCATATTAGAAGTGTGTAGGCGGTCATCAATGAAACCTACACATTCCGCGCCATACCAGGCTATAAACTACAAAGGTTTAGTTGCATTCCCGATAATATAAATATGCACATACGTTTTTGACTGGAGGTTTATCGAAAAGATATCCTTATAACGCTACGGTTGGAGTAGTTTCTTTATAGCGACTATAATTATATCCACTGCGTGATTGGTCTTATGTCGTCATCCTCGCGTTGCCATTGGCCAAGTTCGGTTGTGGAGAAGGCTTTCACGTAGTTGACATCGACTGGTGACTGGTGTATTGGATCCATGTGAGATACGGAGGTTAGTACTGCCATATGTATGGTTTGCAGTCGTAGCCGAGTCCCCAATGTCGAATAAGGTGAGAGGTGATTATGGGGAGAAACTGGTACGATGCCGAAGTCTACTACAACGACTGTTGTCTGGCACTGACCGCGTTGTAGAATGTAGACAACGGATGAAGGGGTGTATGCCGTTCTTTAGTGTTGACGACAAGCAACGTGGGTTCTCAAGTTCTTTTGGAAGGTGACTTGAGGCACCAGAAAGCACTAGTAGGCCTAAACTCAGTTTGACTATACTATGCTAGAAGTGAATGTACTCACAAATCTGCTACCAAAGAGGGCGCTGTCAGAGATCCCGGCCTTTTTATTGGTTTCGGTGACGTCATGAGTAATTGACAGTTGGCTGGAGTACGTCCACAGTCACATAAGGACTACACGACGTTCTCATTAGGTTCAGTATCGCGTTCTACAGAATTATGTGCGGTGGATGCGTCGTTCATGTTGTCAGGTTCGACCACGTTCTACGGCCGTATGAGGGATGGACCTGACTGCTCGAGGAACATCGTAGTTAACTTCATTTTCAAACCTTTCCATTGGGTGCGGAGTTTGATTCATGCTTTGCAGCCGCGGCAGGGTAGGGAGTAATGTTTTGGCTAGCTATATAACAGTCGCAGCTGTTGCCAGTGATCGGTATTCTAGATATACCACCGTTGGAGTGTTTGCTTCTGGTCTGTGCTGGATCGACATATTATCCTCTAGCCAACGTGCAACCATGTCACTCAGGTTCTTGAAACGCACGAGTCAGACTAAACTACTGTGATCGGTAGGTACAATGATCGGAATCCCCAGAAGGTAGTGGCGAAAGTGGCCGAACGACGGCACAAAGCTGTAAGAGCGCCGCGAGGGACGAGTAAGTAGCTGGACTAAGCTACGTATAATGCACTCTACTATACTCCATTCTGGATCTGGAGGGTCCCGCCCCTGTCGCGAAGTCGGAAATATTGGCGTTCAATATGAAAGTTTCACCTGGAATTGGGTAGCGAACTTTTCTTTTGGACTCATCAAGTACAATATGTTGTGCTGTGAATGTCTGTGGGTTTAGTTTGAGGGTGGGCTCCTTGAACTTCTGTGGAAAATCTACGAGAGTCTTCAGATGGTCTTCGATTGATTTAGCTGGGGCTGGAAGTTCGAGGAGGTGTTTTACGACTAGTGCGAAATGGTCGGGAAATTCGTTGTTCAGTAGTTGAGGCTGGTACAGGGACGAGCGAGTCGGGGTAAGCAGATTTGGCAGGAAGTATTAGAGCTTGTTTTCTGTGAGGGGCGATTACCGAAAGGACAGGCTGATAGTCCAGAGGAGCTGACATTATGGAGTCTGTGATTAGACGCATACAGCCATTGAGCTGTACGTGTCGACGAGGTGGATGTGGCGGCTGTGTGACCAGGCTGGGCTGGCGTAATCGGCGGTTGAGTATGCCAGGGCGCCGCTCGACGTTCCGAGTGTGTTCTAGCAGGTGCCCCAGGTGGCTCCTGCCATACGGCGGAGGAGGTTCGTGCGTGCAGAGACTTTAGCAGCAGTCTTTTGAAGATGCTGGCGGGAGGTTAGACTGCGATCGAGAGTAACATCCATGTTGTTGGTGTAAAGTCGAGGTGAAGTTTTTCTCCATCGAGGTGGATAAAAAGTTTGTGGCTCGCTAGTTTGTTGGCAAGGTGGAATCACTGGAATGTGGAGCAGGTGGTTTTTGGTTTTAGGTGCCACGTGGAGTAGAACTTGGACAGTGTAGTGCTGTCAGCTTTTCGATTTCGCAGAACGATTTGGAGGAGTATGTCAGAGCGGAGTCGTCAGCGTAGATGTATGCATGTATTGGTCCTATTGGAGTGTAGTTTCGGCAGGTCGGCTGTACGTGTAGATGTTGAAGAGACCGGTGCCAGTAGAGAGGCCCGAGGGAAACCATTTCGGAGGTTACGTCGTCGTCGATTTTTATCACCGTTGGATGTTTGCAAGATTAATGACCGATTCTGTACCGTCGACATTATTGTGCGTATGTTTTTACACCCGGAATGACTCGGGAGTTTTAGGTGAAGGCCTTTGTGCCACACAGTATCATATACTGCAGTTACTTCAACGAAGACAGCACCAACTTTCTCTGTGTTGGAGAGATGTTTCGATATCATCGGCAAGGCGAAAGATTTGGTCAGTGGTGGAACGGCCCTTTCGGAAAGCGGTCTGTTCGAAGGAAGTTATGTTTCCACGGTGGTATTGATGTGGGCGAGGGTGGTGCGTTAAAAGAATTTGTATAGGACACAGTCATAGCCTAGGAGTCATATTGAGCGATAGCTTTTCGGGTCAGTAGTCGGGTTTTTTTTGGTTTGAGGATGGCGACTACATTTAATTGGCCTGTTTCCATATTGTTGGTGTGGAGGATGTTCTCATGCAGTTTGATAGGAAGGCCAGTAGCCACGTTATGACAGAGATTCCCACGTGTTTTACAAATTCCGAGTGGATGTTATCAGGTAGTTCTGTTGTGGAAAGCGTAGTGGATAGGTCACTAGAGGCTGGAATGTCGGGTTTGAGTTGTTCAATTTCACGATTTACTTCACGCTGGTGTACTTTCGCTACGGAGCTGCGGTCTTTCCAACTTCCGTTATGTATAAAGATGGAAACAATCAAACTGTCACGGGGCATTGTTTTGAGCTGGCGCTCCTTCCAGTGTTTGAAGTCTATCTTGGCGACAGTTTCTTCCCATCGTTCCCGGCGCTTATTCTAGAGTAGGTTCATCATGTCGTCCGCGCACTGTTTCTCATCGTGACTGTTGTCATTCTCGTGGGTTTCCCAGGCTGCATCACACTCTGTGTCCCAGCTTGGAGTTCCTCTTGCCACGGGGTATTGCATTATTGGTACCTAGCTTGGAAGCATTTTTGTGAAGGTTGTATAGGCCGTGGATGACTATGATTCGGGGTCGGGTAAATTGTCTGAGGCCTTGTTAGTTTCTTCGGTGAACTTGTCCCAGTTTGCTTTACGGAAGTTCCAGCGTTTTTGTTGATACCAGAAATCTTGACGGATGTTTCTGTTTTAATTATTAGTGGGCGATGGCAGGGGCATGAGAATGTTCGAAGTACGACGCGATCGCGATGTTGAGAGATGTCAATAGTTGCAAAGCTGAGGTCGGGTTTGTCACAGTCTGGTGTGTATTTTTTGGAGAAGGTTTCCGGGTCTTTTGTCCAGAAGAGAAGGTTGAGGCTGTGCATGGGATTCCATCCAGCACCAGGTGTTCTCTCCGTCAGCATTTGTGTGTTGGGGTAGCCCCATTTTGTGTTGGTCTCTGAAGCGACGGAGGAAACACGGTTGTACAGAATCGTATAGTAATTTTATTCGATCTGAAATGGAAAGTACAAATGATTAATAAATGGTAGATTATGAGCCTATATGCCTATGTTATACATTATAATACTATCTAAATACATACTGCTGTGCACGCTTAGAGTTATAGTCGGGATTCACCGGATTATTATTTATCGTCTAAAGCTATCATTCAAACAGGTCGTTATTCTAATGACGTAACAGAAGATGCTTCTATACAAATAATCCTATACGTAATTTGTCACGTCGCTAAATAAAAGGCGTACTTTCACTGCAACGTTCGCTGACTCAGTTAAAGGCGGACTCACTTAAACGTTCGCCGATTCATTCTCCGCGCCTCCAGACGATTCGCTGCCGTAGCCTTAAGAGGGGTCAGAACCTTGGTATGTTTCACCGATCCGACCAATGTGACTACTGACTACGTTCTGATCGGCGAAATCGTTTGATAGTTTCTCCGTTCGACGTGCCACTTCTTCATGTATAATCGGCTCAGTCACTTCAACGTCGTGACGCAGGTTATTGCTTCGGATGAGCGGGCCTTGCGGAACCGTCGCGAATACAGAATCAAGTACTGCGTGTACATTGTTTGGGTAAATATCTTGGTCGTTCGGTATCTGTCGTACTGTGTTTACAACCTCTCGTATGCACGTGTATAAATCAAATGTGCATAACGTGTGATCCGCGGTAGCCTTTTCCAACGCTAATTTACAACTCTTTACTGAAGTTTCAGTGCATAGATGTTGACGAGAAGCGAGTATCGCGATGAATTGATCATCTCTCTGGCGCTCTGTCCATACGCTACTAATGTTCGCTTTATGACGCTCTCTCATCATTTGACGTAGACCCTTTCGATAGTCTACCGGTTGATTACCATACTTCCTTACACAATGACCCATACGTGTGAGTTCAGACTTGCGATTCATCTTTAAACCTTGTTGATCACCTTGGGTCCATTGCATTTCGACATAAATTAGTCCAGTATTCGATACTTTTTGTTTTAGAGTTTCTTCGGTGTAGTCTTCGGTAACTTTAACTAAGTGCCAGCAGTCATTCTGTTGTAGAACTAACACTACCGGTTTCGTGTTACATTCACATAATATATTATCAAATGGTTCGTGCAATTCACTCCGAGATACGTTATCCGAACGTTTTATTTCTCCGAGACTCCAATCGCCGATTTGTAACGATGCATGTTGTCTGGAATCGTGTCGCGATAAAAGTAAACCTATGAGCACAAGTATCATGACGGTGAATAAGGAAACCTTCGTCATCCCTGCCAGCGCCTTTACTTCGAGAAGGTACATCATCTTCGGTACTGCGCATTTCGCTTGATTAGTTTTAATACATTTTTTGAAGCTACCAGTTTCCAGGGATGCCTTCCTTTCCAGAACTGTATTTACATTATTGCCCATGTCATTATCGTATATGTTTACGTTCAGCGTAGAACCCACCCGACGGTGGATATTCTTGTTCTTTTTTGTCGTCTGCTGCTTCTCAATCAGTGTGTCTACTTTCACATTTGCGCATTCAACAAGTATGCGCTTTTCATCAAAAGCCCTGGTGCGTACTGACACAACTGGGTCCTCTTCCATCGCTTCTTTACAAACGGTTACGTCCTTCATCTGATATATCTGTTTGTGGTCCACATTTGCATATTCGTCGTTCTCCTTTCGAACGTTTTCAGTGGACATACGTTTCTTTACTGTGTGTCTATGACGCGGTACAGAACGTCGCCTTTGATTGCAGACATTATGAAACTTAATAGATTCGTCTTTTCCACGTGTAGAATCCTTCACAGTTGTGTCCGTTGTTTCGGTATCAGATAAATTTGTCGCGTATATAGGTTTCACTACTCGTTTTACATGTACGTTGAGAACTCGGTTGGATTGAGATATTCGGCCATCCTTCCCGAAAAGTACCCAACCTAAAGGGGATTTCCTCGCTATGACATTCCTGTGGTGTACTGTTTCTCCTGTGTGTAATCGTGGACAATTTACGCCCACTAAGAGATCGACGGACCCACACCCGCGGTGAATATCCTTGATTGGAATCTTTAATTGGTTTGCCTTTTCGTCCAAGTCCGTAATGAACGAAATGTCGTCCGTGATGTGCGGTATACCGATAGCAGACACGCTGGTTGTGTATTTCATGTCCCGCGATTGTACATGTATATTATAACGTCTTGTTTTCAGGGTTTCCTCGTTTCCGCCAACTTTGTTAACCGTTATGGTGACCTCTTCGCCACGCAGTTCCAATTCTTCGGCTAGTTGTGTGCGGATTAATGAAATCTGAGCACCGGAGTCTAACAACAGGTTCGCTGACTTCCGTTTATTCTGATGTCCCAACGCATAGACATTGAGAACGGGCAGCATCGTGTCAGTACTGATCATACCTGCAGTCCCTACCAAACCGGCCTTACTGATTCTTTCGGTACTCGCACACTGAACGACGTGTAGCAGTGGATGGTGGTACTCTTTACAGCGTTCGTGACTGTTAGGCCTACGTTCCATACACTGCCGCCGTCGGTAACACGTGTTCGGACTGTGGTTTCTTCCCGCACGTTTTAAACAACAAAAACATGCGTTATTTTCGTTTATCATAGCTATTCTTTCAAGTGGCGTCAATGACTTTAGCGTTTCGCATTCATCAACCCAGTGTGCTGAGGATTTACAAATCCAACACCTATCTGACATTTCGTAGGACATATGAAACCTGTTACCGCTGTCGATACTCGATACGCAATTTACAGTACTGGCGCATGTGGATTGTGGTCCGTCCCGTATCAGCGCTGATGCCCGCATGCGAGCCTTCATTTCCACTGTCATCCAGTTCAGTAGTCCTTGGAGAGTGGCCGGTGTCTGTCCCTCTTCCACCTTCCGCGACCATACCCTTCGGTCATCTCGTGCCATCTTTTGTTCAATAATTGCCAGCACGTGGTTGTTGTCTAAATCGGACTGTCTTCCGATGTCTTTAAGTGTATTGTAACTCCGTCTGACAAGGTGGCAGAGCTCACAAAAGCGAACGTCTTCGTCTTCTTTCAGCGGTTGAAACGATGTGATGTCATATGTTATAGCATCAGCTACAACTCTTGGGTCCCCGTAAACTGAGTCTAGATACTCCCATGCCGCACTGTAGTCATTTCCTATGCCTTTAATTAATTCATACGGTTTTCCGGACAAATTGTTTCTGAGTAATGTTATCGCGTCCCGTTTTGAGCATTTCGGTTCTATTAGGTCCTTGAAATCTGATCGGAAGACGGCGTATTCACGTACATCTCCACTGAATTTAGGCATTTGGCTGAATTCTAGCTTAAAAGTACTTGGGCGAAATTCGGAATCGTCTACCTGTTGTTCGTGCGTCGATTTTCCTGCATACTCGCTTTCCGTTTTCTTCGCAGCTTGTACTGTTTCCGATTTTGTTGTATTTCTTTCGTCGATTTCTGCAGTATCGCTCTTTACACTCGACATCG
This sequence comes from Wirenia argentea, assembly GCA_025802215.1. NCBI lineage: Eukaryota > Metazoa > Mollusca > Solenogastres > Pholidoskepia > Gymnomeniidae > Wirenia > Wirenia argentea. Next base: position 7,944 of record WNLI01008690.1, read on the forward strand.
TGTTCTGATCTGTGCTCTTCATGTTGCGGATATAATCGTTCATCGACATTGACACTTTCACATAAATGTCCCTGCATTGTTCCATCCAGTCTTCCTCTTCTTGATATGTACTTTCGTCCTTCGGGTCAATCGTTTCGCAGAACAACTCGTGCTTATCCTGTAACTCCTCGTAGAGTCGTTGCAGCGTCTCCCAGTTCATGTACACTTCACTGTGTGATCGCCCATTAAGCACCATGGCTTCCACTGTCCTGACTTGTCGTGAGAATCTTCCCTTCGCAGACCGACGTTTAACTCGAAATACATCAGACTCCGACTCCATCTTGTGGTCGATAGCAATCGAATAATGAAGCGACGGAGGAAACACAAATGTACAGAATCGTATATTATTTTTGGTCTAAAGCTATACAATTCAAACAGATCGTTATTCTAATGACGTTACAGAAGATGCATCTATACAAATAATACTATACGTAATTTGTCACGTCGTTAAAGGCGTAGGCCTTCTTTCACTGTAACGTTCGCTGATTTGGTTAAAGGAGTATATGTTTACTTTTAATGTTCGCCGATTCATTCTCCGGGCCTCCAGACGATTCAGACGGGCATACTACTACACTCTTCATGACTGATAGCTTATAAATATTCTCCAATCGGCGCACTACCGTTGATGTTGCGTACATCACCATATAGGAACCTTGATATGTTTCACCGATCATACCAATGCGGCTCCTGACTGCGTTCAGATCGGCGAAATCGTTTGATTGTACTACGTTTCTTCGTTCGACGTGCCACTTCTTATGTACATAGAGTGACGAGAGCGTGTCGCTCGTATGGTAAATTCGTTTACCATCTATACTCGGCTCAATCACTCCAACGTGATGACATAGGTTAGGCATATTGCGTTCGACGAGCAGGCCTTGCGAAACCGTCGTGAATACACAGTCAAGTACTGCATGTACATTGTTTGAGTAAATATCCCGGTCGTTCGGTATCCGCCCTATCTGCCGTACTGTGTTTACAACCTCTCGCATGCACGCGTATAAATCATATGTGTATATTATCGTGTGATCCGCATTAGCATTTTTCAACGCTAACTTACAACTCTTTACTGAAGTTTCCGAACATAAATGTTGACGAGAAGCGAGTAGCGTGATGTATTGACCATCTCTCTGGCGCTCTGTCCATACACTGTCACTGTTCGCTTTATCACACTCTCTCATCAATTGATGTAGATCCTTTCGATGATCTACCGGTTGATTACCATATTTCCTTTCACAATGACGAATACCTTTGAGTTCAAACTTGCGATTCATCTTCTTTGAGCGTTGTTGATCATCTTGGGTCCATTGTATTTCGACAGAAATGAGCCCAATATTCCATAATTCTTGTTTTGCTAGAGTCTCTTCAGTGTCGTCTGTGGTAACTTTCAGTAAGTGCCAACAGTCATATAATACATGACCGGTTCTATTCCGTTGTAGAACTAACACCTGTACATTATCAAAAGTTTCGTGCAATTCACTCCGAGATACGTTATCCGAACTTTTTATTTCTCCGAGACTCTGTCTCCAATTGCCGATTTGTAACGATACAGGTTGTCTGGAATCGTGTCGCAATAAGTGTAGACCTATGAGCAGAAGTATCATGACAGTGAATATGGAAACCTTCGCCATCCCTGCCAGCGTCTTTAGTCCGAGAAGGCACATCATCGGCGGTACTGCGCATTTCGCTTGATTAGTTTTATGCCTAATACATTTTTTGAAGCTACCAGTTTCCAGGGGTGCCTTCCTTTCCAGAACTGTACTTACATGATTGCACATGTCATTACCGTATATGTTTCGGTTCAGCGTAGAACCCACCAGACAGGGGTTATTCTTGTTCTTTGTTGTCGTCTGCCGCTTTTCAATCGGTGCATCTACTTCCACATTTGCGCATTCAACAAGTATGCGCTTTGCGTCAAAAGCTCTGGTGCGTACTGACACAACTGGGTCCTCATCCATTCCTTCTTTACAAACGGTTACGTCCTTCATCACATATACCTTTCGAACGTTTTCAGTGGGCATGCGTTTCTTTATTGTGTGTCTATGACACGGTACAGAACGTCGCCTTTGATTGCAGCCATTGCGAAACTTAATAGATTCGTCTTTTCCATGTCTAGAATCCGTAACAGTTGTGTCCGTTGTTTCGGTATCCGATAAATTTGTCTCCTCTATGGGTTTCACTACTCGTTTTACATGTACGCTGAGAACTCGGTTGGATTGAGAGATCCGGCCATCCTTCCCGAAAATTACCCAGCCTAGGGGGGATTTCCTCGCTATGATATTTCCGTGGTATATTGTTTCTCCGGTGTGTAATCGTGGACAATTTACGCCCACTAACAGATCGACAGACCCACATCCGCGGTGAATATCCTTGATTGGAATCTTTAATTGGTTTGCCTTTTCGTCCAAGTCCGTAATGAACGAAATGTCGTCCGTGATGTGCGGTATACCAATAGCAGACACGCTGGTTGTATATTTCATGTCCCGCGATTGTACATGTGCATTATATCGTCTTGTTTTCAGGGTCTCTTCGCTTCCGCCAACTTTGTTAACCGTTATGGTGACCACTTCGCCACTCAGTTCCAGTTCTTCGGCTAGTTGTGTGCGGATTAATGAAATCTGAGCACCGGAGTCTAACAACAGGTTCGCCGACTTCCTTTTATTTTGCTTTCCCAATGCGTAGACATTGAGAACGGGCAGCATCGTGTCAGTACTGATCATACCCGCAGTCCCTACCAAACCGGCATTACTGATGCTTTCGGTACTCGCGCACTGAACTACGTGTAACAGTGGATGGTGATACTGTTTACAGCATTCGTGACCGTTACGTTCCATACACTGCCGTCGTCGGTAACACGTGTTCGGAGTGTGGTTTCTTCCCGCACGTTTTAAACAACAAATACATGCGTTATTTTCGTTTATCATATCTATTCTTTCAAGTGGCGTCAATGACTTTAGCGTTTCGCATTCATCAACCCAGTGTGTCGAGGATTTACAAATCCAACACCTATCGGACATGATATGGTAAGACATAGGAGTCCTGTTACCGCTGTCGACACTGGATACGCAATTTACAGTACTGGCGCATGTGAATTGTGGTCCGTCCCGTATCAGCGCTGATGCCCGCATGCGAGCCTTCATTTCCACTGTCATCCAGTGGAGTAGTCCTTGGAGAGTGGCTGGTGTCTGTCCCTCTTCCACCTTTCGCGACCATACTTTTCGGTCATCTCGTGCCATCTTTTGTTCAATAATTGCCAGCATGTGGTTGTTGTCTAAGTCGGACTGTCTCCCAATGTCTTTAAGTGTATTGTAGCTCCTTCTGACAAGGTGGCATAGCTCACAAAATCGGACATCTTCATCCTCTTTCAGCGCTTGGAACGACGTGATGTCATATGTTATGGCATCAGCTACAACTCTTGGGTCCCCGTACACTGAGTCTAGATACTCCCATGCCGCACTGTAGTCATTTCCTATACCTTTAATTAATTCATATGGTTTTCCTGACAAATTGTTTCTAAGTAATGTTATCGCGTCGCGTTTTGAGCATTTCGGTTCTATTAGGTCCTTGAAATCTGATCGGAAGACGGCGTATTCTCGTACATCTCCACTGAACTTGGGCATTTGGCTGAATTCCAGTTTAAAGGTACTTGGGCGAAATTCAGAATCGTCTACCTGTTCGTGCGTCGATTTTCCTGCACACTCGCTTTCCATTTTCTTCGCAGCTTCCGCTGTTTCCGAGTTTGTTGAATTTCTTTCGTCGATTCCTATAGTGTCGCTCTTTACACTCGACATCGTGTTCTGATCGGTGTTATTCGTATTGCGGATGTAGTCGTTCATCGACATTGACACTTTCACATAAATGTCCCTACATTGTTCCATCCAGTCTTCCTCTTCTTGATATGTACTTTCGTCCTTCGGGTCTATCGTTTCGCAGAACACCTCGTGCTTATCCTGTAACTCCTCGTAGAGTCGCTGCAGCGTCTCCCAGTTGATGTACACTTCACTGTGTGATCGCCCATTAAGCACCATGGCTTCCACTGTCCTGACTTGTCGTGAGAATCTTCCCTT
>WNLI01008801.1:0-12045 GCA_025802215.1 Wirenia argentea
GTCAACCTCTCCTATTAACAAATTTACTGAACAAATTCGTAAGCTTGATTAGTTAGTTATTCAAACCGGAAGTAGTGCTATAATGTCGATAGACGTCGCACTTATTTAATCGAAGTATCGAAGGTATCGAAGGGAACCTCCGAACATGGGGTGGTAAATGCGGGAATTACGGATCACTTTATTGTCGTGTAGGCTATAATTGATTGTGATAGTGGCACAGTCGGGCACTATCCGCTTTGTGATCCGCGGGTGTCCTTTGATCCGCATGATCAAAGTCCACCCAATCGATACCGATTCAAAGGATTAGGCTACGTACGGTATTAAAATCATCAAGCGACTCAAAGGATGAATGCAACCGAACAGACGTGCCGCATATTTAGCCTGAAATAATCATTTTCGTATTAAAATTAGTTTCTATTGTTTTCAACGAAACATCATACGCCACCCGCCCAGATTGATATTCGTAATACACTGTAAGTAGGCCTACTATCATTTAGTATGGCACACCGTAGGCTATACTCCATGGATTAGCTAGATTAGTATTTTAATATGCAATCACATCGTTGGATACCTAACCATAGATAATGATAGGCCTATACAGTATAGCCTAGGCTAATGTAGCCTATAATAGCTATTATCAGAATACAGTACTTGGTAAATTGATGCGTGTAGGCCTAAAATGTAGATCTATAAATTTATCTGTGACGGGGCGGCAGTGAGACTTTCATCTATTTATTATGCAAATCGGCAAGTCTTTGAAGTGAGACGCCTAGCCAAGCCGGCAATCAGGCAGCTGGTAGGCAGGAGAGGTCGGTACGGTTGGCTCATTAGACGTTCCTACAGGACCACGGCCGAGGCGATAATCCCACTGTTGTTTTGGTGACGGCTGTCGCGTGCGGCCGCCTTTGAGGTTTTAATTGACTTTGGCGGCGTTTGACTTTGGACATTCAATATAGGGCCTAATTATTATAGGCCGACTGATGTTCAAAATTCGAATATTGTATTTCATAGGCTATAATGGCATAATGCCTATAGTTGACATTATAGTCGATGAATGTCGATCCATGTAGGCTAGCCTACTATACATGCCGGATTGCCTAGAAATTATATCTATAGGCGCTATGTATATAATGGCCTAGTGACAAAATATTGCTGCTATATAGGCTACCATAATACATGTAAATGTATAGGTAAATGATAAAATCTCCCTCCCTCACTACGAATAGGCCGTAAAAATAGGCCTATACATATAACGGAATATAGGCTAGGCAATTATAATAGCTAGGCCGGGTGCATTAATCAAATAGCCTAGCAGGGCCAAATTAGTCCATTTTGAAACATCAAAGGCATAGATTTATTGGGTCATCATATCTATAGATATGGACCACTTACTGGGCAGTGAAAACATAGGCTATGCCTACAGGCTACACTACAAACCTGAATTCAGTCAATTAAAACAAGTGGGCTCAGGGTAATTAGTACTAATTACGCCAATTAGCCTAATTGTCGCATGATTTTTCAACAATAAACTGGGATGGGCAAATTTGATTTATTGTTCTAGTCAATTGTATTACAAAATTAAATGTATGCGGAAAACAATAGCTAGTAGCTACCCTAAATAGTATAGAAATAATTATAAAGTAATTTATTTACGAATCAGTCGAATGCCTTTCGTGTTGGTACATCAAAGACTGCAAATTCTCCCCACTGTAATGACCTATAATGTGTTAAGGACAACTTGTGAAAGGGGTGGCATGGTTTGTATTTTAAATCATTTAATATTATATCCCGATATATTTCTTTAAAACTTCTAAAAAAGAAAGTATTTACAAAAGTAAGTGGTATGGAAAAACAATTCTTAATAATATTTGAAATTAAAGTCACACATTCATGAAACTACAACCTCAATTAAAATTACCAGTCTATCCTCCCCTACACGAGAATAGACTCACCCGTAATGTTTTGTATGGCGATCTTTCGCGCGATTTGATTGGCGCGGTGAGAATAAAGATATGACGTCACGTAGAGTAGGCCCGTCGGCAGCCATGCATGTTCCTTTGATCTGTGCAGCTTTCCAAGTTTTGAAAATGTACGTGTATTTAGAGCATTGTAAAGATAGTAAGTAGGACGTGCTATTCTCTTGGATTACCTACATTCTACATTTTCTAACGGATTTACTGCATTTTCGATATCGATCCACGAAAAAGTTACTTTAGTTGCGTCGATTCACCCAAAAATACCGGAGGTACCCGAATGCCATTCTAAAGGGAGATAATTTCGTTGTTCGATTTTTTGGATTTTTTCTGTCATTTTTGTAAGTATGTAATTTTTTACATTTTCTTATTTAATTACAGTAATTTGCTAGCCTACAACTACAGTACTGAGTTAGTGAGTACACGTGTAAATTTACTTGCGAATCGTGTAACGAATCTAACGATCCTACTGCCTACTGGTCTAGTAGTACTAGTTAGTAGTAGTAGAATTCCTAGGCTACCCCTAGCCTAACTAAGTTCATCATGACTGTCAGTCTGCCACTGACTGTGTGTGTCAGTGTCACCGTGTCACTGTGACCGTAACAGTCTTAGTGTTACAACTTCAACACATTGTCACCAGTCACACTTCTCAGCCTCAGGTCTTCTGTGACTCTGTCATGTTAACTTACTGTGGAGTGTGGGCCGGTGGCACTGTCACTCAGTGATATCTCGGTCTGCCGTGACGCCATCTCGACTCGGGTGCGCGTCTGCTTTTGTAAGCAGAATCAATGTCAGGCGTTCAAATCCTGAGTCTCCTGACCACGTCACCACGCCGATCTCATTCTGAGTCTCTTGACAGGTTGTGGAATGTGGGATTGTGGGTTCAATTCCCAAACCGTACAACTAAGACGGAATATAAATCAACTTTTACTACTTTTGCTCTTTAACAGCCGACATGTAATGATGTTGCCACAATCATGGCAAATGTGTAGCCGTGTCGGACTGTCGGTAGACTCGGTAATGTTGCAGATGTCTGGTCTCTGGTGACTTTGTCCACAGGCGTACGTGCTAGAATTCAGATTCGTATAGTATAATCGTCTTTGCTAGAGTATTGTCACACTGTAGAAGGACTAAGTACTGCGGAACTTGATTCGGATTGGTGGTTGTCGCTAATGGTTGGATGAATAATTTAAGTTGGCAGCAGCTGGGGTAGACGATGTAGACGGGTAACTGAGTCTGTTACTGTATCCCGACTTATTGGTTGTGGAGCTTGTCACGTCGTATCGAGAGACGACTACGCCGACAAGACTCCAGAGATGCTAACTAAGATTCCAAGGAGGCAAGGATCATTTTTGTTTATAAAATAGTTGTTTTATTTTATTTTCAGGCATTGCTGGATGTTTTGCCGTCGAACTATGATATCCGTCTCATTTATGTACTGTAGGCTCTCCGCTCTCTGTAGCTGGCTTGGTTGAGGATTATCTGCTTCACAACATTGTCAACAATACCAGAAAGATCAAGTATTGAATCTTCTACGTTCAGCGATCTGTTACAGTCATCACAGTCCAATATTTGAGTAATATGTCTTGATGTCTTCACCAGATATAGTGATGCCTTCTGGGTCTTTGAGTTTGTGCTGTGTCGTGTATTGTAGTCCAGACTCCTGGCTGTATTGATGAGTGATGGTACTCAGACGCTGTATTATGTATGAATCTGATCATTCTAATGCATGTATCTAATGACTGTCGACTGAATAATCTTGCATATTGAAAGCAGCACATTCGTTTGTAGAGAAAAGATCTAAATAATACCTATATTCTCGTAAGTTCGTGACCAATAATTTCAAGTTGATAAACGATCATTCAGGTCATATTCAGGTCATATTTAATCATCAATCAATTTTCAATCAAATTATCAATAATTATATTCCGCAATGCCCATTCATGTTCGTGATGTTTACATAGTTTGTTGGCTACATTCATCCCTCATGTATTGTACTGTAGTCTCCCTACTCCGTCCCTAGCCGGCTCGATACTGTTTGTACCATCAGCGGTACAATGTAAAAGATCAAAGGACGCAATATCTGTCTATGTAATGCCTCACCTGCCACTCACAATAGATGCCAGCAGTAAGTAGGCAACCATCTGCATCAGACTGCATGTACTGTATCCACATCTGCTGCTCTCCCTTTGCTGTAATTATCCCCCTCTAAACATGGAATGTGAAATCATCAGACACAACACTATCACTTTCTCTGTCTAATTATTTAACGATTAACATCTTTCTTATGTAGTTCAATTTAATAAGTTGGTTACTACCTATGTCTAGGGACTAACTCACTAAGCCTAAGTAGCCCATTAAATAGTGAATCATTGACAGTGGATTCGTGATATTCAGTATTCACATCAACAAGTTTATATCCATTGCCTTCATCAAGTGGAATAATCTTTGTGATATTGAATAATCATATACTACGGAATGTCGGAAACGTATGGATTGAGTCATTGCAAATTTGTTGGCCTATGGAGATATTCTGTTAAATTTTGCCTACTGAAAATGAAAACAATGAGCTGAGCTACTCATCCAATTTATATCGGTCCTTCTGTCCTCAGATGTCTTTTACAGTTTTAGTGGCTTATGCTTATCAGCTTTAATGAATGTATTGCTAATCATCTATGGCTGTATGACTATTGACTATTTAATTGACTACCTTGATAGTTTTGGTGCTGTAGAATGATTGTATGACATCCGAACCTAAGTTCTCATGTCCTCGTAAACTGATTCATAAATTTTATTATGAAGTATTAGTCTGAACTGTATTATGAAGTTTACATAGATCTAAAGGAAGGCACTTGTATCAATTAATGGATCCATGACAATAAAATTGAGATCAAATATTGTGATGTTACATTTAATCCCACCTGTGTAATAATTGTACTTCATTAACAGTGCATACTGATACCTTTACTACCGCCTGACCCTAATCCTTATATAATGAAATACTTTCTGTAGGAATAGTCGACTATCCCATTTTTGTGACCTTTCAATGCTTCATTGCTTCTACTGCCCTCATGGCCGGCTTATGAATGACATTTCATATATTTAGTTATTTACCATACTATAACGCTAGTCGACTATACGCAAACGATAAGTAAGTCAGATATTTCTCTGTTGATATTATCGTTTCTAAAGCACTACAGATTACAGAGTATATTGTAAACATGTTACATTTATTCTATTCATCTGCTCTCATAAAGACTGGCGTGTTGGCGTTGCTAACATCACGCTCTGCTTTTTATGCAATACTTAACGCGAACCATTTGAATATTTTCTCTATCTCAAAGGTACCATTAATTGTAGGATAAGTGTATATGCGACCCTTTGATGTTTTGTGCGTTAGAACGCGCCTTTTGTGTGTGTATCGCCTTTGTGTGTATTTATACAGCGCCGCTTTCAGCTCTGTGCTAAACTTTACCATCAAAAGTCATTCTAATGTGCTAAAATTCACCGACACAAAGTCGGGCTAAAGTTAACCAATACATTAAACACACTTTATGATATTATTGCAAGGTTTTGTTCGTATTCGCCAGAATCGACAAGTTAACACAAATCTACAAACGTTATTAAATTTTAACACAAAAGTTATTGAATTTGATATTAAATTGTGAGTTTGGTGATTTAAGCAATTTTTGCTCAGGATTATAGCATTAAAGCATTATGGTAGTAGGAAGTGATCATTTTATGGACATGTTAATATGTGGATTGGCCCAATACCCCCAGGTTATTATAGCATCACCATAGAACATCGTAAAGCAGTTATAGCAGTGAATGACTGACTGTATACAACTAATGTCATTATGCTCTCATCATTTTGCCCCATAAAGGTAGCTCATAAAACCTACATCAAAGGAACACTCTTCTATTTGCCCTGTAGTTATATTTAGCCCAGTCATGTGCTTTGTCAGTTTGTGCATTTTGATAAGTAAAGCTACAGTAAACTAAGGGCATATAAATTATGTGTACCTAAATTTACTATCAACTACTGTAAACTATAGTATCTAGGCCTATATCTAGTGTTTTATTAGAGAACTACACTTATTCTAATATCTGGTAATTTGAATAATGTTTTTATCCATTTCAAAATCTGTATACAAATTAATGCAATGAGATACTAGCCTCAGCCCTGGTATAGTAGAATGGTACAACCAAGAACAGGGTACACAATAAATGGCAACACTGTATTTTCACTTGAATGCTTCCCTTTCAATTTGAGGTAACACGACACCTTTGATTTCATTCGAAGTACTTACAACATTCTTCATAATGCTCACTGGGACAATCTCACCCCTAATTTGTACCACATATAAATTATTGCAAATATAGGGGATTGCAACCCAAATTACAATATTACCATACTTACTGTACATATTCTGTATACTGAGTGATGGCGGACGCAAGTCACATGACCCATACGGAGGATAATGTCTTCCATATCCTCATTCAATAATGACCATTTGCACCTTAGCTACCTTTAATCATACAACTTAAAATGTATCATGTGTGACTATGAAGTAACTTGACACAGTTAACCAACTTGACTAGCTATAGCCATTCCTACGTGGTGCAGTCTGGATTCTTTACGCCTGAAGGTCAAGTTAAACAATACACAGTCCTGTCTTGTCAGTCTTGATGTACTGAGTTTGTATGTATGTAGCCAGAGACTAGCCCGGGAGTCCGGGACTCCTGGGAGGTTGTATATGATGATGTGACAAAAGTATAGAACATTTATGATTTACACCGAGTCTGTTGACAACTGTACTTCTAATAATCTCCTCTTCCTTGTGTAGATCTATCATCTCTTTGATGTAGCATTTTCATTGTGAATTGTCAACCGTTTCTAATTCGAATGATTCGATTGCGTACAACCTACCCATCCCTAATGAGTGTGGGCAAACGTCTCATGAGGCGTATTTATCGTAAAACGATTATTTAACCACCGCATCACGACTCATCTCTTGCCAACTACTTGCTTTGATGTTCGAGCTCATATCAGATAATTAACTCTCTGGAATTGATAGGCTAAGTACGGCAGGTTGTGGCTGCGCTTTCTACGCTATAAACTGGTCGCTTGGAATTCCCGATACGATATTCGCTTTGATGCCTTGTCGATAAAACAGCACAGTTTTTCACCAGATATTGTTTGTCTATATTATGTGGCGTAATGTCAACATCACGGATGATTATATTATTTATATACCCATAAGAAATTGTGGTACGTATCTCAGTATCTGACTTTCAATGTGTTGATTTAGCCAAGCGTACACTACCTCACATTGTATAATCTTGTATAGTGCATCGCCATCAGGGTTCCAGAAATCTTTGTGTACAGAATCTCAAACACTATTACTTTTTTATGTACAGTACAGTACATAACGTAAATACATTTTTTCCCTGTTGTTTAGTATAGCAAAAACTCTGGTAGAGCTCGTATATTTAGTTTATGTCGTATGTTATGTAATTGCAGATTTGCAGTCGACTTTTTTACTGCACAACTGGGGTAATTACTTGTTTGATCATCATTTTTACCTGTTCAGAAACTTTGGTTATAATTTCTGAACATTAAGCGATCGTGGCATTCATAGCTCGCAATGTTACATACTGTACATACAAAGTAACAACAATAGTGAATATGTTACGTCGTAGCGAGTTATAATTCACAACACAACAGTCATATAGGACTCACAAGACAGTACACAAACTCCCAAAGATCGATAATGTATCTAATCGGTGTTGAAAAATTAATTAGTGCCAAGAAAGCGATATAATTGTGATTATGTCACATCTTTCGCAACTCACAGAAAAGCCCATGGATCGTATTGTGTACGACTCGTGTATGTGCCACTTTCACTAAATTACTGTTTGCCCAGCAATTTTCTAATGGCGTAATCAAAGGTAGGGATTGATGTGAGGCAGTTATGGAATCGGGAGGCGTGAATATGATATTGTTGTCGGAATACTGCGAAACATTAGTGTCAGTTACCCTATCGTGTCTATAGATGTCTCAAATTCTCAATTGGATATTTGACGTTGACAGCCAGTGTTACCATTGACGATGTCATTTACAACATTTATGACATGTCCTTTTCCAATGTAACCAATGTTTTAGGGCTGTGCCATTTCAAATTATCGTAATGTTCTGCAAAGTGCAGGTGTCTATGTTTCGTGTCGGTGTTTCGTCTGTGGACGGTCTGTTTTAGGATATTTTTCATCCTGAATACCTGCTCGGATTTCACATCAATGACATCATGCTAACTAAAAATTAAACTAAAAATCTGTCAGAACACGTGCCACAAGACATCCACTAGCTGGCATGTGAGCATCAATGATTCAGCAGCCCCTAGATTGTGACAAGTTACTAGATTTGAGCGAATTACAACATTGATTAATCGATAAAACATATCTTTTTCAGAATAGCAACACAAACAACACTCCTGCACTGAGACGCACCGACCATGTGACCAACCCCTAGATGGTGATCCCTACGTGGCCACCATGTCGGGCAAAGTCCACCAGTTCCTGAATGAGTCCGGCGGGAATAACTTCACAGAGATGGCACCACGGCCGCCGGTTCCGGGAGAGGAAAACGAGATACAATCAAACGGAGGAATCTCCACCAAAAGTAGCGGTTCACTCAAGAGTCACATATCGGGGAAGAGTCATTCCTCTAGTAAAAGTGCTGTTTCGCAACGGAGCGATACCAACTATTCGCCGGCCGCTACGCCGCGCCGTTCTAGTCGTGATAAATCCAAACTTGTCCACTCTCAAGGAACTAACGTTTGTACGACGGATCATAACGATGACGACGAAGCGCCGATGGGTTTTGAGCCCGAAGGTAGTGCATCAAACTCTCCGCCATTCCACGAGAATGATACCCCGCCGTATTTACGGTGGGCGCGCAGCTTTAAGTATCTCATGGAGGACGGAGACGGAGTGGAATTATTTAAACGTTTTCTTGACGACGAAGGTTGTGATTCGAACTCGTTGAATTTCTGGTTCGCTTGTCAGGGTCTTAAAGCCCAAGCCAGCGATCCTAACAAAGTCTCTCATATAATTAAAGCTATTAATAAAATATATATAAAATGTGATAGGAATTTAAAAATCTCGGACACGACGCGTCGTGATATCGCCGATAAACTCGGGAATAAACTCTCTAGTAAAGAGGCGGATATATTTAACACCGCACAAGAGGAAGTGGAATCGTATATGCGAGAAAACGCGTATCAGTCATTTCTCAAGTCGGATATTTATTTGGAGTACGTTCAGTGTCAGGGTAAGAGTCCCAAGAGTAGTGAAGCATCTAGTGGATCTAACAGTGTCCGTCCAACGTCGGGACCTTTACCTACGTTATTAGAGGACCGAGAACTCGCTAACGAATCATTGGATCATTCTACGTCATTTAATAATAGTACCTCAGGAAAATTAGTGACAAGTTTTACACACCCCGCGGATGTATTGGTGCCTTCGAGTAGGAGTCAACGCAAAACGGAAGCAGTCAGGTATGTATTAATAAAATTTACGTTTTAAATTACTGTAGGTACTAACGTACTAGTAGTATGATCATGATCATCGATCGATTGACCGTAGTAATTTTACCTGCATATGTTCCACCTCCATCAATATCCGCCATTGACCAACCGGTCCATCATGTAGCAACTACTGGTTGTGAGATATTCATGTTGTCAGAATACTTGTAAATACACAAGAATTCCCAGGGAAAATAAATTGATCATCGATGATGTATCATGGCATGGGAACTCCCTGGTCAGTCTAGGGTTTGAGTTATCGCTGTCGGAGTGGTAGTAAATATTACAGGAATTATCACATGAACATCGCTGAACGTAGATTAATGATTGTATCAATCATCGACAGCCGAACTGACCAGTGAAGTGCCGCACTGATCAGTCGTAGGTAGAGTTTCTAAAAGCACGTCTATAAATTCTAGTTGTAGCCTAGGTAGCTGAACTGACCAGTGGTAGACTGGTAGTCTGATACGTGGTCACACTGTACTGGTCAAGTGATCACCACTTAGACCTGCCACAGTAAATCACAACAACTTCCATGTTTCAATGTGTTCTGGCGCCAGCTGTGAAAGAACATGAAAGTTCTGTGTCATTTCTATAAATTTATTGCATAGTTTTGTGATCAATGAATGACATTGAATGTTTGATTGCTTGGAAATGGACTTTGATAATGATGAATCTGATGATTTTAAAATAGTTTATGGGCGTAGATTGGACAGCTAGCATCCAGATTGGATGAGTTACTGACGTAGGATCATAGGATGGCTGATGTATGGGACCATAACCAGTAATGACAGGTGGACAAAAATCACCAGATGGTGCGTTCTGGCAGTTTGTGATAGATGTACAGTATGTAAACTTGATTCTGACAATGGAAACTCATAATGTGTGAGGCAGGTGTGTCCTCTGATTCACTCTGTTCCCCTCTTCCCGCCTTCCTCACTGGACCGTAGTGGCGTAGTATATCACTCATGGGATGGGATTCATGTACTAAACTACTAGTAGACTGGAGGTTGGATAGTTTCTATTCAAGTCTCCTTGAATATGTCGATGGCCATTGCAAAACTGTGCATGTGACAATACGTTTCATTCTCGCTTCTCAATCTCTTGTCAAGAAGGCATAAATCTGAATGAAATCGCAGGTTTTAGGTGTCCTTAGTACAGTATAGTGACAGACTGGTTACAGTACCGTACTAGTGGACACTGGAAATTTTCGTTTTATTGAAATGAGCCGGCCAAAATTCACAAAAAAGCTCAGCTGGCGTAATAACAGTGCTTGGACATAATGATGCCAGAGAGAAGTTGCTTTCAACTCATGTCCTGAAGACCTGTAAACCTTGAGATGGCCAATCCTAATGACTCATAATAAGTTATTCTTCCTTTATTGTTGCTTTATAGGCTCCATACTGATGATATTTATGAGCCTTTAATGACTTTATTACTGGCTAAGGTGAATACCCAAGAAGCATTAAAAATAGAAATCTGGTATTTTATGGTCAATTTAACATTGTAAATCATAATGGAGAATGTCCATAAAGTTATGTACATTGTACAGTGTATGAGGTGAATGTAGGATGTTAGGGATAATATAGGTTATGCATGCCTTTACAGCCTACTGCTACAGTACTATAGTAACTGTTGGGGTTATGTATGGTGTGTGTTGTGTGGTTTTTATGTACTTCTCTTGTTGGCTTTATGTGTGCTCATAAATAATTGGATTTATGTGTGATTTTGTATTGAGCCACCTTTGCTACTAAGGGAAGTTAGCCAATAAAATTTTGCAAGAAAAAATGTAGGTCAAATTCATAAACCTATTTCTCTCTGTGGAGTTTGGTGATTAAAATTTACATTATTTGTCCTCTGTTACATACAATTTTATTTTTTAGTTTTTAATGTAAAAGTGAGCCTAAATTAGTTTTTTCCTCCAGGCCATTTGAATACAATTATTGTATTACTGAAAGTGAATAATCTTCAAGTTTATTGTGGGCCTACTATAAACATCTCCCTAGAGCTAGACATATATAAACTTGTTCAAATTGACATTATTTTCATATTTAAATTTTCACATTTTGAACATCAATATAGTATCAATTATTTTACTTTAGATACCATTTGTCCATTAAACCGTAGGTGTTATCAACTGGTTTGAACTTGTGATTATAGCGAAGAAATATATAAAACTCACCCCATTTAAAATGCAATTTTCTACGTGTTAAAAGCCCCACTACACTGCGTTATAGCAGACATTATAGTGGACAACCATTAAACCGAAATTTTTCAGCATTTAAAAAACTCCAATGTCCCTAGTGTACTGAGATTTGGCTTTGATGTACCACCGGCACATATGGGGGCTATGGTATCATAAAGGGACCAATTAGGACTAGTGGTGGAGAGGCCTCTTTGATGTAGCCAGTCTCAGTGATTGATGCTAGGAGATCAAAGGGATGGCTGCCTTTGTGGTGTCACTGGGGATTGGAAGCATGGGGGGGGGG
>WNLI01008912.1:0-18760 GCA_025802215.1 Wirenia argentea
CACTCTGATAGGACGGTTCCATCATCGTCATTTGCAGAGTATCCCCAGTCAGTGTGGTGTGAGTTGAAGTCACCACTATACAGAACTGGGCCAGTGAAATGTGGCAATGGTGGGTTAGGCCAGCTGGATGAGGGTGGTCTGTAGATGTTTACTATACTGACGTCGTTAATGAGCGAGGCTTGCCATTCAATACCACAGTCCGGAGGAAAAGAGGAGATTGCATCAGCGTTAATGTCCTGGCGGACGTACGTGGCAAGTCCATAGAGACGGTTGTGTATGTGGGTGATGTGTCGAAACCGGCAGTGGGTAGTTGGTGATCGGACGTAGAGTGTCTCTTCGAGGAGGAGTGATACTACGGTGTCACCATAACAAAAATGGACAAATAATAGCCTAATAAAGATATTATGCTAATGATGCTATATTTTATCTATATTTTATTACGTAATAATCAGATAATTGTCCTAGATAACGTTATTCTGCGTATTTTACCATAACGACTAACTCATTTAAATGTTGTGCAAAATTTGCCTAAGTCAGAAAACATGTTAAATTATAATGTAATTGTATAATAAAGCAATGTTAATACGTTTATTAAGCAACAAGAATCCACTATGAAACATATTTAAATAGGTTTTCATCCAAATATACTGATATTGGTCCATAAAGTAGTTTTCGGTGTTTTTCTCAATACCTTAAAATATGACTTAGGCAAGTATGTTATTAGTCTGACGATATGTCACGAAAAACTGTTACATAACCTATTAATACTGTAACAGACTAACAGTACATTATATATTTTACTGCGGTACACCCACACAAAAAAGTTCTTATAATAACCATACGTTTAATCACGTAAAAAATTTCAACGCACCAACGCACTGTAACATAGAACACCGTGTAAAAATTACACATGCATGAGCAGTCAAAGGCAGTTTTGACATATTACATGTTATAACAGACATGATTATTATTGAAAACCTATACCGCACTGTACATTCCGCTATACATAATACATATAGCTTTAATTATAATTCTATGTTTTGAATACAACTTATGCCGTATTATCTCATACTTATAGATTTGTGAGATATTCGACATAATTTAATTTGACTTAGTTATTATTTAATGTGATACCCCACTGTTTTAATTCTATGTTAATGTAGCACCTTAATGCGATTTAGACAGCTACCTATGTCGCATCCCAATTAGGTTCCTTTGTGGTAGACGTAGACAATGACATGGATTATAGAGTATTGAGTCATTATTGACCTCGCTACAGTCTGTCCTGGGGAGTCTCGCAGTAGGACACCTCTGTTACAACATGACAATGTACTCAACGTGAATAGTCACCTTAATAATCCTCCCACGTAACGCTATAGTAAAACCACACAACATGCTGAGATCGTAAATTAGTGTCTATGGTTCATAATTGTGAATTATATATTCACTTGTATTGAGTTTTGCAAAAATATGTGCCCAGACAAGATATTTAGCTAACGGCGAAAATATCACAGCGTCGATCTATCTATGTATGGGGCGCTTTTGTATTCAAACGACTTAACGGTGCATGCATACGTGTCGCGTCAAGACAGCATTTATTACTCCAGTGTATAAATAGCGAGTGCGGTCGACCGACGAGCATTGAGTGAATCGTGCCGGTCCAGTGAACACGTCGTGCTAACCAACTACAAGTCGAGTATTCCGTCACTGTCACAGTCGTTAGCTACCGTTTGAGTACACGTCAGTATCGCCCAAGTACACGTTAGCGTTCAACTCTCTCTCTCGACTCGGTGAAACTCTCGATCAAGTAACATGGAAACCAAAGGCCGTAAGGGAACGAAAGGAGGAGATGATGACACGAAAGTCATCCGTCGTAGCGAGAGCGGATTCCGTCCAGCGACTCAGCAGCGCGCTACCGTCGTGTCTCGTAGCGCTCCTAGCTCGTCGTACGGCGGTCAACGCTTCGAGAATACCGGTCGTCAGAGTTTCTACGGTGGTACCCCAATGGTCTCAGGAGGGTACGCCGAGAATGCCTCCGCTGGGGTGACAACCTTCAAGGAGGAGAGGACCCAGGAGAAAGCTGACATGCAAGACCTGAACAACCGCCTGGCCAACTACATGGAGAAGATGAGGTACCTCGAGGCCATGAACAAAGCCCTTGAGAAGGAGATCGAGAAGCTGAAGAAGGGCAAGGATGTCGACTACGATAAGATCAAGAACATGTACGAGGACGAACTGAAGCAGGCGAGGAAGGTCATCGATGATCTGTCGAAGGAGAAGGCTGAAGCTGACGTGAAGGTCCTGTCACTGGAGGATGAGATCGCCTTCGTCAAACGAGAGTGAGTCCTCTATCATTATGTTACACGTATCTAGTAGTAAGTTCAGTAATTCATGCATGGCTTCCGAAGTGCATGGCCAATGGATTATGGAGCGTAATCTGCTATACGGTGCAATATCGGATCAAGGCATTGCCATGTATTATACCGTTAGATTTACGACCGAAGCCACACACTATAGGCCTACTGTCTGGACACTAAGACACCAATGCCAATCCCTTCTGGAGTTCATCGTGCTTCATGGTGCAATACCGGATCAACTCACTGTGTAGGTCCACAACCGAAGCCACATTTCACCATCTGTTCCAGCGCATGACAAGAGTCACAAGACCCAATGTACGCCGCCTGCTGTAGGTACTTTCAGACCTTCTCGAACGGGTGGTGCACGGAGCAGTCCATTTAAATAATTACTGTGTAACAGTAATTTTCTTACAGACAAAAGGTGATAACACAAAGTAGAGGCCAAGTATTACGAAATAACAATATAAGTAGACTAGTCTCTAAAGTGTGTTATCACCTTTTTGTGTACAGTATATTTCAGTATACGTAGACTAATACCCCCCCCCCCCCTTCACAATATTATGTTGTTGTAACATTCCTTGACTATAGCATGACTGTCTACGTGTATATACTGTACATATTATTGACTAGTCGGTCGTAATCTGCGACAAGATACGGTAATTACCGACACAGACTATTGTGCAAATCCATTGATATACCGTCTACCTGAACATAATAATTCTTCTACGACAGGAATAAAACGATTATCCCATCTATCAAAACTGTAATTGCGTAGACACATTCAATGGGCATGGCAGCAATGTCACCCTTGTATTGCACGGACAATTTAGGTAGTGCCATTTAATGCTCTACTAGTTCATGCAGGTCGTTACTAATGCTGTATGTTATAATGTATAGTCTACTTTTGTCTGCACTAAGTCGTGGTCGGTATACTACTATATACAATTGCTACTGAAATGTACTTAACATATTCGAGTCATTAAATGTTTCATATGACAATTCCTCCTTTCATACATAATATTGATGTTCCTATCCTGAATGCAAAACGGATTGACATACAGCAAACCTTTACGTGCAAGAATTAATGACGTTGTGCAAGGATGGTATATTTATGATATCGCATGGTGTAGACTATGGAAGATACCATGTTAGTTGAGAGACAGTTATGATAAGTACAGTATAAGTCAGTATGGTTGTCGTTAGAGGATTATACAGTATGTTCCAGATACAAAATTACAAAATAGACATAATGCAGATAGATACTGCCATGATTTAAAAACACCCAAACATAAATAGTAGAAACACCCAAACATAAATAGTAGAAAATTCCACGCAACAAACAATGTGACAAACATACGGAGATCGTTTGAGTTGTAACCCAACGTTCGTACTTTCACACCTACGTAGTCCAATTTTCACTAGTAACTGGATACAGACTGTTTATCCAGGCGTACGAAATTCTCAACATCTTCCTCCTAGTCCAAGTCAACTACATAACTCTCGGTTGCCTACATTGCACAATCTACAATGTTGATATTTGCTGAGCTTACTCTGTTGGAACATTTGAGTAAATCTTGGCAGTCAATTTTTGACCACTTGTGATTCAACTTGGCGGCTATGAGGGGCAAATTAGTTGTCTATTATAAGTCTCCTTCGACGAATATACAATTTGTTTATAACACTGAATAAAATGTGATATACGTGATATATTGCAAAAACCTCCTCCGTTGTAATTCTACTTTGTAAATATTGAACACGGTAGTCTATTTACAATTGACTTATATTCAAAATCGTGCATGGAATCTACGCAGGTGGGACAACTCTTGATAGGCTTACTTCAAACAACACATATCTGCAAACAAATATTTATTTTTGGTGTTTTCAATATTGCGAAAAACGAGTTTTCAAAAATATATCGTTACATGTATGAACAGTAATGTATACTGTACGACTTTTAGTATGCAATATGTATGTTGCGCAATCCAGTATATCAATACAAAACGCACATAAACCTACATTATGGGATACATAATGCATATTATTACTCCACAATTAACGCCTGAATGTCGGCCATCTTGGAAGCCGGCCGGCGTTTACGCACCATTAGCTTTTTGACACACCCACGTGATCAGTTTTAGTTAATCTCCCTGTGACATTTTACTGAACACTAAAGTTGTTTCAAACCAGTTATACTTGTATACACCGACTCTGTGAATAGCGGCCTAGTAAACTTTATCCTCAATTTAAAATATCTTACAAATGACGTTCAAGTGTGCCCCGGGGCACCGTAATGGCCTTAGTAAAGTCTATGCATGGTTTGAGAACTTACATATGCCTAACAGTGGGTAGTACTACAGTACGCTAGCACAGCAATATGTATATTGAAAAATTATTAAGTTATTCATCTATTAGAGTGCATTGGCATAATGTACAGGTGTGTAGGTCATATGCATTAACAGTTTATCAAAATTAATGTAGTCGATCCCTTTAGCTGACTTGCCGTGGGTGCATCACATATTTTGACATCTTGACCGGTCCCGTCGACTGAGAGCATCCTCAATTGACGTAATATATACGTTTATGACGTATCTCGTACTGTACATCGTTGGTAATCATGGAGTAAAGTATAGATCTAGTCTAGATACTTTAGGTTTATAGTGCTGAATGTTTCTGTCGGTACTGGGTGTTTTTCAGTTCGTGCATTTTCATCCGATTCCCCGGGAGTCCTCATCGGATATACCATACATACTGTGGACTGAATTCTTGAGTCTTCGACCAAGAGTCATTTGTGAGGAATGGTGATTCCTTGAACAATTGTTTGGTCCAGCATCACCCTATATATGGTGTAAATTGGCTACTTTCTGTATAGGGCTTCACAATAACACCAAAAACAAATGCACAGGAGAATGTATATTCCGCCCTAATTATTATGAGAGACCAAATCCCAAAGTTTATCTCGAATTATTTTCGGTAATAAAAGGATGCAATTTAATATACATTGGTTAATATGACTATACCTCGAGCAACACATTACTGACCAATGTAATACATTAAACACATATCGTCAGAAATCTCACAATGCGATCGTGATTCTTTTCATACACTATGGCTACTTATATCTTTTAGCTTTTGTGGATATCTTTTACACTAAAACGTTAACGCAGATTTGACGGTTGCATTATATGTTATTTAAGTGCATGTACAGTATATAATGTGAGAAAAAAGCGTACATAAATCTTCAACACAATAATGAAAATCTCACTTCCACAAGTCATGCCAACTGACACCAAAAGGTTTACCCACGAACGTTAGAAATGCATTTTCGAAGGGGTATTTCAATAGACGAGTTACAAAAAACATAAAGGAGCCTTTCACAACCTTATACCAAAGATATGTATCAAATGGACGAACAATAATATTGCACAGATTTCATTATAACGCGACACATTAACTGCAAACTGAACCATTCATACGGTAGCGTAGAATATAATACAATTTTTTTTACTGTATTTAATTTTGTTACTTGCACAATAAAACCAAATTACTTAGCAATAATATATAAAGCTAACATATATATTAGAGAGGCATAGTTATTGCGTAACTGTATACCACCTAAATAAACACAATCATTCCTATTTTTCACACATATCATTTCACTAATTTAATTCTCAAGTAGACGTTTAATTAATTTATCTTACATAGATTCTTTAAACACATGCACGTCTATATGTATTACCTCAACAATAGGCCTGTGAACTATGTTACGTCAAGTACCGGTACACTATACGACGTGTCTATCTTGTTTCATTCTTACCAACACAACCACCACCACAACCACCGACGCCACCAACGAAAAAGTACTTCCATTATCACCACGCCCACTACCCTACGACTATACCCACAACACCGCTACTACTACCACCACCATCCGCACAACACACACCACCATCACACTCACCCCACCACCCACACCACCTCTACTACTACCATGCGCTCATGGTGTAGTGGGTAGAGTGTCACCCTTTCAATCGAGAGGCGTGAGTTCGAGACCGTTACTACTACTACTACCACCACCATCACTCCCCACACCACAAACACCGCGCCAAACCAACTACCGCCACCAATCCAATAACCACTGTAGTCATCATCGACGATTTTGCTGGTGGTTGGAGTTAGTGGTGTGGTCGCGTGGTGGTTTATTGTGGTGGTGGTTGTGGTGGTGGTGGTTGCGGCGGTGGTCGTTGTTGTGGTGGTGGTGGTGCCATCGGGTGTGGCGGTGTCGGTGGTGTGATGGTTTTGATAGTTGTGGTGGCGGTGGTGGTAGAGCTTAATGTGATACAGGTATAGACCACCAGAGCCGGTTTGCGATCGGGGTGTTCGCATTATGTCTTAGTATTGGAAGTCCCAATGGGTACGTCGTAAAACGACGATTTAACATTAACTTTATTGCATTGGTATCTCAAAGGATATATAGGCTACTATAAAAAATATCACTTTAATATGGATTTACACATGGTATTCAATTCTGGACAAGTATGTATTGTAGACTATACAATATTAATTTAATATCTATAAAAGTCACAATATCCACACAGAAATCGTCCATTCAGGTTTTCAATAAACTCGCGCAACAAGTTTTAATTTATGATGATTTATTATGGGTTCTTTTATTGCAGCATAAAAGGCAATAGAAAATCGTCTAGTCAACGATAATGTAACATCCACTGTCAAATATGAATGAATATAACGGTTTTCTAAAAGATAGTAATTTGAATTTACGCTGAAAATTGACAGTGTACTATATCCCACTTCAATGAAGTTCAATAGTGACACGTACTTTAGTATATAGAGTAGGATCTCATACAGTACCATAACCATACCATTCCATACGGTCCTTTAACCATGTAACCTTATAAGTATACTTTACAAAACATAACATTAACATGTATTTACATGGATAGGTACCTAATACACAATGTTTGTCTAAGGAGTGATCCGAGCAGGCAGCTCCGTGACCGAGAAACCCATTTGATGTGCGCCTGCACTCCACTCTCGGTGGATCTTGACACATTAGCTGCAATCCAATGGTTCAAGTATCATTATCCTACTAGTTCACTCTCTCAACCTCTGATCCCTCTAGAATAATAACATGCCCTAGTATATATGGTTGCGAACGCGCTCAGCATGTATACATTGTGTGTATCGTACACACTTGTTGAATTCATTTTAAATTAACTTTAGAGCACCTCTCAACATTATGTTTTACTACAACATTATTCAAAGTCGTTCAATTTATCGTATAATTATAACAAATTAACAATTATACATTCTCAAGTGGGAGAAAAAGCACTTAAATATTGTATTTATTTGCAAACATGTGCCATATTTAAATTATAAATTCATAATGTGTATTGTAACTACAGTTCCATAATCAGTTTATAACATGCATAATAACGCTGCTTAACTCAAATGTTCGCACGTAACGCATTTGCATAAGTGAATTTTAATTATCCGACACCATTAGCAGTGTCCGTTACAGGAATGCTTAGTCAGGACATAAGTCATAACATTATAGACGGCACCTTGATTCCTTAAGTAAGTAATCAGTCAGAGCATTAACATATATGACTAATACTGGTCGGCACTGGCATTCATTTCTAATAATAATTGCACTTAAACAACAATTTTAGTGGGGGAAATGAAAAGTATGCACACTCGTACGCAATAACAGTTACTTATAACATTATGGCAATTATATTCATTATTACTACTATTTCACATTTATGGGAATGTAATGTAATGTAATGTAATATGTTATGTATAATTATGTAAATCTATACAGGTGTACTGGGATTTTCGTATGTGTTTCTGTTAGTTCAGTAATGTATACATGTAGATTTTATAGTAACACAGGAAATAAAACAAAATCACACAAACAATTTAAGGAAAAAGGTATATTTTTGGCATTTAGGGATGAGAATATTCCTGGGAAATTTTGTTAAGATAATGATATGCATTTATACATACAGTAGGTAATATTATAACTGTCATTCTGATTACTAATGCCGATGACGATCTAAAGTGTCGATCGGGTGTGTATATTTCGCGACGGTGTTATTATTAGGTTTCTAGTTGGGATATTTGATACTGTATATAATCATGTACATGTATACATAATTAAGACCGCATCGAATCACAACTTGACAAGATGTATGGATGTATCACACCACATCACTTATAATACACAGACATACGTGTCAATATTATTAATCTGTTTGCATGTCGGTGACTGCACAATACAGTAGGCATATAACGAAAAAAAAAATCTTATTTTGAGTTCGCGCAGAACGTAGGAGAGCAAATTAATTTACATATTTGTTATCCCCCCAGGGCAGTTCATATATAATTAAGGGGAGGTAATTAAAGTTTGCTGCATGAATGAATACATAAACACATTCAGAATAAATTTGAATTGTACACAATAACAATTTAGGTTATTATAGTTGCTATAATCTACCTGTGCGTGTGTACTCATATATACACGTCACTGCTTGCAAATAATATCACATTCAACAATATCACATGCGATTATATCCATGTAAATTATAAGTGTATACATGCCCAACAATAATACTTATATACATACATACATACATACATACATACATACATACATACATACATACATGTACTGTAAGTTTCGGACCACGAGTGGTCAAAGTGCACGGATTACAATCCTAAAAAAGACATGGTCAAAAACTCCCTAAAAGGGAACACGGTCAACCTGAACCCCAACTACAGTGCAGGGGAGACCGATCGAAAAGAAAGTGAATCGTTGCTCTGCCTATACATGGATTACTGACTGAGAGTACTTCTCTAAGGTGGTGGTGTGTGTGTGTTTGTTTGTTTGTTTGTTTGTTTGTTTGTTATGGAGGCATGTACGTACCTAGCTTAGCTAACTTACTTCTCTAACTCTCTCGACATATGAACAATGGCATGTATCAACAGTAATCAACTAATTATTTTCACAATCAATCAATCAATCAATCAATCAATCAATCAATTAATCAGATCCTATATAGCTCGTTCATAACTATAACTTGCAACATTATACAGGGTGAACGACGATGACTAGGCTGGTGTTTAAGGGAAGGGTCAAAGAAAAAAATGACGAAATTATAAAATGTAATATAGCATTACCTCCCTTTTTCCACAGACGTGACAATGAAGAAAAGGACAAGGAAGACTATAAGAACAAGGCCGACAAACTGGCGGATCAGATCGGAGACTATGAGGGTGAGATCGCCAACCTGAGGTTCCGTGTGTCGGCTCTGGAGGATGACATCGGCAAGCTACAGGACACCATCAAACGATATCAGTCAGAGAACGCTCGACTCAGAAGGGTCAGTACACTGTGTGTGTTACCTACATTTTCTGTAGAATCCAGTTTATAGAGGAAGATATATTCTGATCGGACAAGCTAAAAGGGGAGCACGATCCATCTGAACGCCAAAAGTTCAAGGGGATCCAGACAATGCAATGAATAGATCATTAGAGAAAAAAGAAACATTGCTAAGCCCTACAGGCCAATAGTACGTCTCTAACCATGGTTTCTTTCCGATTGGTTATCTAAAACGCGAACTTTCACAGTACGTATATTATACACATAAATATCTTGAGACTATTATACTCTTGCTCCAACCTGTGATTAGCCTATATTTATAAATATGCAGTGTTCACATGTGTTTCCTGATCAAATGTCAGTTGTTAATCATAACACTCACGACAAGACCTGTGCTCGACAGAGCCATAGACAATTACCCACAATATGCCTAATGTATCCGTCCGTTGTTCAACTATCTGCATAGACCAACTCTTATTTGTCATTATCTTTACTATAAAATTAATGTATTGTTTTCCCTGACAGGACTTGGACACAGAAACGATCGCACACATCAACGAGGCGAACCGAGCGCAGGGTCTGGAGGAGGAGCTGGCGTTCATCACTCAGGTGTACGAGCAGGAGATCAAGGAGCTGCAGGATCTGGCGAGACGCGACACCACCATCGAGATGCGGGACTTCTGGAAGGGTGAGATGGGAAGCGCCCTCAAGGAGATACAGGCTGAGTATGACCAACGTCTCGACCAGATCTCGGCCACGCTCGAGTCCAAATACAACGCACAGGTACTGTAAATAGTTCGCCTATATTACTATGCACTACAAGCTAACTTGAGTATTATGAATCGCGCAGTTGTTTCATTATGACAATTATTAATCTTGTACTAGTACTGCACTACCTTCTATGCTGGAACTTTAGACCATGCAGTCCTATTCGGTGTGCATTTTTATACAACAACATCTGGAAGTATCTATTGTCCACAAATCCCACTCTTCTCTTGTCTACAGAATGGATAGCAACCTAGGAATATACTGTAGGTTCATAACTTTCAGTACTGAGTACAGCGACTCGATCATGAAGAAATCCACTCAACTCGTGTCCTTCCATCCACATTGGAGTATCCAGTATCCACCCCCTTCTATTATAATAGATCTTACTCACTCACTTTGAACAGAAAATCACTTCTGATTTCAATGTGTAGCTATTACATTTAATATCTAATAAAATGACATCCCTTTTCACAGCTGAGTCAGATCAGCGCCGGTGTCAACCGCGACTCGATGGAGCTGAACTTCGTCAAAGATGAGAACAAGAAACTCCATAACAAGTACACAGACATACAGGGCAAGATCTCAGAGCTACTCGCCCAGGTATGTATTTACACGACAAAATGTTTCGTATGCATACATCAGTGTATGCACAGTACGGTTTCCTATGTGTACTAGGACGATATCGCCTACGGAAGTATTTTCTGCTAGATCGTTAATGAAGAGAAGAAACATCAATGAAGAAAGGGGCACACCTTGAATAATGCCAGCATTTTTGGAAACTGAAAAATCAACGTTCTTATCGACACAGCTATAAATTTACAATGTTATTTCCATCATTCATGGTGCAAAGTCCCCGTCGAGTGACAGGTACTGGTGTGCTAATCACTACACAGTGAACCCATATATTATTTCACTGTACAGTCTGCAAGCAATCTTAAAATTCAACTTGGCTATAAAATTATGTTATTGGTGGCGCAAAGTTAATGTGCACTAGCGTCTTTTAGAATCATTCTCGTTGTTATTTATTATTGTTATTATTATCATAGAATGTAATCTAAAACAACAGTAGATAATATCACTGTCAATAACCATAATTTGCAATTCACTCTCAGAACGAATATCACTCTCAATAACCATAATTTGCAATTCGCCCTCAGAACGCCGCCTTGGAAGAGCGCAACAAACAGCTGGGACAAGCTCTACGTGAAAAGGATGAAGAGATGGACGACTCGAGGAAGAAGTCAGATGCCGAGATCTACAAACTGAGGACGGAGCTGGATAACGTACTCACAGAGATGCAGACATTGATGGATGCCAAACTCAGCCTCGAGTTGGAGATTGCTGCCTACAGGAAGTTGCTGGAGTCTGAGGAGGGACGCTTCAACATGAGGTCCCGGTTGGAGGACCTTGGGGGCTTCACCTCCGCCAATGCTGACGACATGGAGAAGATGGTCCAGAAGGCCAGCAAGGACAACTTAATTGGTGTGTAGGATATATAATATCATTAATATGCTATCTATAAACCTATGTACAGTACAGTTCACTCTAAATACAAAAGGTTTTATTCAGAAACCATACAGAGTTTTCCTATACATTACTCAATGTGCCGAGATCTATCGAACTATAGCCAAACATATGCCTGGAAAGCTTGATTGTGGATATCTCATTTATGTCTTCAGTCTCATGATTGTCACTGAAAATAGTATACCGTTGGCAATGCTAGTTTGTAGAATCGGTAAGGTGCAACCCAAATGAAAATGTTTTTGAAAACTACGAAATACGTGTTGTGAACTTATTTATAAACGCTTCTATAGATTGCGGGGTAACATACTGTACGGACAGCAACCCCAATACTTTAATGTTGTAGCAGTTTCGCGGTCGTTACTCGTTATGTCTTGCCGCACACCATTCTGCCATTTCCCAATGAAATCTACCGTCGGACGATGGTGACAGTTTTCCATAGACAACAACCATTCTCATTCATGTATGGTAACTCATAAGCATTTAGGCCCATCGGGACTTATCACAACCGTTATCCAATCCACTCCACCCCTCAGGCCCAAAGAGCGAGACGACAGGCCGCCTCACAAACACATCCCGCAGTGGCGTCACGTTCTCCACACCCACACCCAGTACCCACGCCTGACGGTATATCCATTAACCCCCACACACAACCATTAACCCAACCCCTTCCACCCCTCAGGTTCAAAGAGCGAAACTACCGGCCGCCTCACCATCAACCGCACATCTCGAGGTGGCGTCACCTTCTCTGACATCACACCTGACGGCAAATGCATCACCATCGCCAACAACAGCAGTGGATACCGCAAGAAGGTACCTAGATTACTGTAATGTATAATAATTATTTTGTCCGGTGTCACTCCCAAGCGCAAAAATAGCTATTACAGTTAGACACTTTGATAACAAAATATAACCACCACCTGATATTCCTGTATGTTGTCGATTATTACTGTGCAGTTGTATCATAATATTATGCAAGTTTACGATAATTGCGCAATATTATCATAATTGTGACATTTCTAAATGAAATTTTCTCAGACTATTATAAAACCTGTATTTCTGACGAAAAAATGATCAAAGCAAGATGGAAACTTGAAAATGCATGTCACAATACGGTGACATAGTACCAGATAATGTACGTACTGTAATGTTATAATCCATTATGCTCCGTGAATGGATATTTTTTCAGACATTATAATTATAGTCAATTTTCATTCAAGCTTGTAAATCTCTCATTGCATTGAAAATCATTTGAAAAACTGCATGTCTGCTCAGGTTTTAACGCCTTTAGTAACATATTAACTGTATAACATACACATTACGCTCGTATAGCGTGTAATTGATTTACTCTCTGATTTATATCCATTTTGGGTAACGTAAATCCTGGTAACAAAAGCCACAATTTTCACATTTCATTGTCAAAGTTGCATGATTATAGGGTTGTCGCACGGGAACACACACACAGACCGCTTTAACGTAGTATTTCCCTTTATCGGAAAATTGATTGACACGGTGTCTCAACTGCGGTAGAAATAAACCAACTTCCTCGATATGTTTCTTATAACCACCCAACTTCCCCACTTAAATACAGCATTGCCACTGAAACAGTCATCGTTTTCAATTTACAGCTCGGTGAACAGGATTTTTGGTAGCACCCTTGCCCAAGGACGCATGTCTAGATCGGTTTGGTGGTATTGAACGCAACAACATTTCGGATAGCATGCCGAATTTGTGCGGCTAGGCTTCAAACCAACGATTGTCTGATTGCAAATCAAACGAGCTCCTAGGGGACCTATATCACATTCCACTATACTGTATTGTGTATGCCATTATATCACATATTATATCACATAACATTATGCTACATTACTACATCATATACTGTATAGATCTAACATAATTATTTGCGCACAGAACTTCAAGCTGAAGGACTGGACGATCGAGCGCAAATTCTACGACGGAACACCTTCCGTTACATACACCTTCCCCGAGGATGCTGACCTACCCACTGAGGGCAACATTCATGTGAGTATTGAGTACCGTTATTGAGTACAGTTATTGAGTACCCTTATAGAGTACCACTATTCTTGTGGTATACGTATCACGGCACTCGCACCTTCAATCGCAAACGTTCTCAGTGGATGCTGACCTACTCATGTATGGAGTGTAAACAAGTAAAGCCTATAATCACACGTATGAATGATGTATACCCATGCAGTCGGAATTAGTCACCTTCCCAAACCACATACACTGGTCAGTGGGCGAACTATGCCCAAAAGTGTATATAGCTATTATATAAAATGTCGCCGTCTCTACTATACGACTGATAGTCACTTGGCAATTCCACAATGTTCTCACTTGTTAGGACTGGTCTTCTCTATACTTTCATTAATTTCCTGATGTGATCCATGTACTGTTAAGTAGTTCGGGTAGAGTAGCGGGTTGCACCGTTCAAATGGGACTACACCCCATCGTATAATTTGTGTCATGGTTTGGATCTAGTGAAATGTACACACATGCCACTAATACAAGATAAATATATTATGTCCTCTATAATCCACCCAAAATGTAGTGAGTTTTCCAACTATATATAATTATCATGTGCAATGATTTGGGTCGAACTAAATCGCGACATGTATATCGCACCTAACCGCGTTCGACCGCGTCCGACCGCGCCCGCCCATATACAGTACAGCCCCAGTATCTGTACTATAATGTCATGTTATTTGTCGTGCAGGTGTTCTCGGAATGGTCGAAGCACTCGTGCAAGGGAGCCGATGAGGTCATGGCCCATGGTGTACAGTCGTGGGGAATGGGACAGGCTGATACCGTGCTGAGGGACGAAAACGGAGCCGTGAGTATTACACATTATAAGCTACATCGTAGATATATTTCATTGCGTAACGTAATAAGTGCATGCCATTGTAGATGATGATGTACTGACTCGGGTTACTTATCCAAAGGCACTCCGGTACTTACACAGTTACAAACTTAAAACCATGTAGTACATACAGTCTTGACAATGCGGCATTCTCCCACCGACTTCATTTCAGTAATGAAAATTGATAAGTATAAATACGGCTAGAGGGTGGATTAGACTATTACGTGCATTTTCATCATGCGAATTTGATAAGCAATATAGATTATACAGTACTATGTATACGTGCCGCAAATATAAGTAAGACTACTACAATAGCTATAAATATGTAAGATCGTGAACACAAACCGATCTGAAGCTATTCAATCATCTTAATATGTAAGATAATGTGCGGTTGCCCGAGGCAAAATGCACTCGCCACTAGTAGATGAATGACAGGGAATGTCGTCACTATTCTATCAACCAGTACCCGGTGTAACCAGTACCCTCCCAATGCAATGTGACAGGGTATACCGGTATGACAACCGCATCAGGACGCATATCAGTTCTTCAACAACTATATGCACAACTATGGATAGAGCATCGGAATGCTGCTGTTGCGTCGCTTTCCTTCCACCAGCTCACTATGAGTACATTGTTGAGGATTGTCTCATATTCTCGACACCCCAAGGAACACAAGGCATTATCCTCGAATCTACAGTAAAATGAGAGTGAAAGTTTAAATGCAACAAATGCGAGAAAAAAGATTACTGTACATAGGCCTACGTAACATAAGCTATACAGGTTTCATCTTTATTACATAAAAATGCATATCGAATAAATATTCAAATATTCTCAATTTATTCTACAGGAAAAAGCGACTCACAAACAGACCTTCACAGCTTAGATAGGAGTGACGTCACACACAGAGAAAATTATGGAGGGCCCAACTAGTACAAACTGTTATCTCGTTGATATAGTTAACCATTGCTTAATTACAAATGACAGTGTCCCTTAGTTAAAGTAAAAAAAACCGGTCAACATGAATGGTTGGTGTGGGATTGAATACTATAATTCGATTGGGGACTGGTACAAAAGAACTTTTTCCACGCAATGCCTCGTGATATTTTCGTTATTTGTTCACATTCGTTATAGCCATAGTAGACCTACTTACTCAAATGGGACTAAACCTCATCGTATAACTTGTGTCATGGTTTGGATCTAGTGAAATGTACACACATGCCACTAATACAGTGTGCACATCAGTATACAAACATGCTAAATCATGACTTTAAATGCACATGTACTGTATTATGTTGGTGTACAAGAAAATAACAAACATCCTACAAGACTATAAAAATTGTCGTGTGTTTAGTATTATATTTAATACTTGTACATCCACAATTTAGACAATGAAAGTTTAGTCTCGACTAAAACTGTAAACTCATTTCAAGTAGAACATATAATTGGCTACTATTTTTGTCACTAAAGTGTAGAACTATAGAAACATTTTTGGTGGTTCATTAGAAAGAAACATATAATGGCCTTATGGACATGTAAAATAATCTCGCATTATATCATTACTGCTGTATTTACGCTCATATAAGTAAGCCATCAAGCCATGCATACTTCGCAAACAACTCTACGACGCAATGCTTTGTTTTACAAACAGTTTTATATCTATATTTATATATCATAATAATATAAAACACTATGTTAAGCTATAATAATTATTATAAATGTTATTGTTGTTGATGTTATAGTTTATTACAATGCTCTATTGATGTTATGGTGTAGCTGTGTAGTGGTATAGTGATTACATTGTTTTATTTATATATTTTATAAAGAAATTTATGCAATTTTACGACCGCAGATAAGCTATAATTGCTACATATCGTAGATCTATCATCTGTCATGTGTAATGTTGGTGTTCAATATTCCATCATTAGTTTTGTTAAAACCATATTGCCCATAAGATATACATAGATTATGTATTTTTATATTATATTTACAACAGAAACACTCTGTACAATAATCACCATACAAATGTGCATATAATGCCCGGCATACAGTTACATACAGTTTCATATTTTGTATTATACACTATCGATATTTTTTTTCATTACAAATTAGAGTACCGCATATTATAATTGCTTAGTAAATCAAAAATTTACATCCCTATTCATTTACATACATCGATATTATCAACTGCCCATAATGAACAATATTATGCTTGTAACCGTTGGTGTATATAGCTACATTTTATATTATGTTTATACAAGCATAGATTGCTCGTATTGTTGCTTAGTTGCGATTCTTTCTATACTATAGGTAGGCTATGTATTACAATCTGGGTATTATTTACCATCCGAGTATATATTGCGGATCCGTTCGGTCTTCTACTAGAATTATCGTACCACTAGCAATAGTTTGAGCAATCTCTTCTTGCATGTACACATCGCCATTTCGACTACATATCCGCTGTTGCTTTATATGCATATTATGTTGAATACTGTAAGTAGATGCTTCATGTATATATCATATCATAATTATTACAAACGCAAATATTTATCTTGTGTATACAATCAATGAAATATTGTCAAAAATTATATAGGGTCGTTTACACACAAAATGAACAATAGGCTAGCGATATATTATAATGGTTTTACACAATAAAGCTTTTTATTTTAATAAATTATCGTTCGTGTAAATTGTGTATATTTATAATTGGTGGTGATCAGCTTGGACTATATAATATAGTTCACTCTAGTAGTGACCATGCAGCGTATAGCATACGAGTGTATTGACAAAGCAGGATCAATCATAGAAGACAGAAAACAAAATGTTAGCATAATAGTGAAGCGAAACAAAGCATAAACGACCGAAGCAAAATAAATCATATACGAGAGCAGATCACAGTACAATTGCAACAATACATACATACTGCAAATCTGAGCAAGGCAAATCAGAGTAGAGAAGCCAGAACATTGCCAAGCAAATGAAATTAGAGCAGAACAAAGCAAAACAACCCAGAACAAAGCAAATCAAACCAGAACAAAGCAAAACAAACCCGAACAAAGCAAAGAAACCAGAACAAAGCAAAACAAACCAGAACAAAGCAAAACAAACCAGACAAAGCAAAACAAACCGGAACAAAGCAAAACAAACCAGAACAAACCAAAACAAACCGGAACAACGCAAAACAAACCAGAACAAACCAGAAGAAACCAAAACAAACCAAAACGAACCATACCAAAACAAACCAGAACAAACCAAAACAAACCAGAACAAAGCAAAACAACCCAGAACAAAGCAAAACTAACCAGAACAAGGCAGAACAAAGCAGAACAAATCAAAACAAACGAGAACAAAGCAAAACATACCAGAACAAAGCAGTGGAACGCAGAGGAAAGAGTAGCTAAATATAAAAATGAAGCATGGATTGGGCGTACCACATCGTACAAGGGAAGTCAGCATTCAACAGACGTCCAACACTAGACACACCCTCACATTGACCTATGTGATTTGTCACCCAATATGTACCGTGTAGTCTCCCACGCGCCATATGTCACCCCTAAGGGTGAATGGATATAATCGAACGGTACCCACAACTGCCTCAAGACGTTCTTTTTTTTTTATTAAAGCCACAGTGCTGGGTGTGAAACATGGCATTAAAATAGTGCTTTACTACTAACACACACGTGTACCACCTATAGTCTACTAGAAACAAAAACGGACCAGAATACAAATTCATTAATATATATAGCTACATCGTACCAAAAAAGTGAGATGAACAGCTAGAATATTAGACTTTATTACCATTTTGAGAAATGTCAAGGATTCTGATTGTATTGG
>WNLI01008913.1:0-12044 GCA_025802215.1 Wirenia argentea
AAAATGGACCAAAAAATGGACCATGTGGACCGTGGTACAATATCGTTATACCATTGTTTACCGTTGTACATGGACTGGGGTCCTCACTCCATTTTATCGTGTTTAACTCGGCCGAAGCGGCCTCGTTAAACACGACAAAATGTCGTGAGGACCTCAGTCCATGTAGGCTACAACGGTAAACAATGGTATAACTGATAGTATATTTTCCATTATATAGTGTCATCAAAATTACCGTTAGATATTATGCTCAAAATATCTGCATTTCTTGAGTGATCATAATTTATTTTATACTTGAAAGAGGAACAATTTTACCGTGGGCTGCCGAATAACAAAGCTTTCACATATATGTGAAATGGTAACAACTTTTTTTATTTGGAAGCGCGCATTATAAATTCCTACACAGCCAGAAAGAAAAAGGGCACATGATTTTACCAGCATTTTGAAATTCTCCTATCTTCCTGTATAAGAACTGAGGAAATGGTCAATACCTTCATGCGGCAATACACAGGTGGATATTACAATTTTAAACAAAGTACAGATTCAGATAAAGTTTATTTTTACACATTCCACTCACATTTAGATTATGTGTCTTCTTCGGGACTGACGTTCCCGCGGCTCTCGCGTCATGCACGCGACGTGTTGGTCAAAACTGGGTCATAGAGATGACTGAGTTGATGCCCCCCTCGTCGCGATTCATGTTATCCGTCGTTTTTCGGATTAATCGCCTTTTGTCGTCATGTTCTTTTTTAAGAATGTCACTGTTTTCCCAGTCTATAACGTGATTTTACTGATTTACGTGATCAGTTAACGCCGATTTATTAAATTGTGATTCAGATTCGATCTTTTTAGAACGCGTAAACACTGTGTTCGCCATTTTATCAACGTCAGAGATGTGTTCCGTTTTTCCCGTGATAAATTTTCTCCCCGTTTCCCCACGTACGCTTTCGGACAGTTTTTACATGGTATTTTGTAAATAACACCGGTGGATTCATCTGGATCTACTTTATCTTTCGGATGTACTAGGAGGTTGCGCAAGGTGGTGTGTGGTTTCATGGGTGTGTCGATGCGATGTTTTCGTAAGATTCGGGATACTGCTTCTGAAACACCTTTTACATACGGTATCACAGACAGTCAGACATCCCTCTCGATTTTTCGTTCTCTGGTTTATTCTTACGTTTTTTGGGGTTTGACTCCTTTTCTCTTATGTCTTTTTTAACTTTTGTGAAAGCCCAATCTGGGTAGCCACATTTTTTTAGCGCTGTTTTGACGTGTGTTTCTTTTGTCTGTTTATCTACATCCTCCGTTATTATAGAATTACCGCGTTGGAATAACGTACGTATAACACCTAATTTTTGATGGAGCGGATGGTGAGAATTAAAATTCAGATATTGGTCAGTATGTGTCTTTTTTCTATATACAAGAAGTTTTAATGATCCGTCATCTCTTCGTACAATAAGTGTGTCCATAAAAGGTATAGAGTCGTCGACCTGACTCTCGTAAGTAAATTTGATATTGTTAGTGTCATCAATTTGGTTTAGATGGGCGGTTAGGTTGTCGACTTCATCCTTATGCACTATCTCTAGAATGTCATCAACGTAACGTTTCCATAATTTTGGTTTACAATCAAGAGGGGCCGAAACGATAGCGCACTGTTCTAGGTTTTCCATGAAGAGATTTGCGACGATGGGTGAGACCGGGCTCCCCATGGCTGCTCCAAATTTCTGTTTGTAAATTTTGTCCCGAAACGTAAAATATGTAGTGTTCAGTACGAAGTCTAGTAATTCAATAATGTCATCTGTGTTAAGCAAGGTCCGTTGTTTTAAGTCAACATCTAGATCTAGTCTCTTGCGAATTATATCTAGGGCACTATCAATAGGAGTGTTTTTAAATAGCGACACAACGTCATGTGAATTGAGAATGTCTTCCTCGTCGATCACTACATCTATCAGTTCTTTAGCTAGATCCTTAGAGTTTTCTACGTGACAGGGGCTGTTACCTACTAATGGCGATAAAATATCAGCTAATGATTTTGAAACATTATAACAAATTGATCCTGTATAATCAACAATAGGTCTTAATGGATTGTCTTTTTTATGAATTTTAGGCGTACAGTAAAGGCGTGGGATATTTTCTGCGGTTGGAAAAAGGTAGCGGTATTGTTGTTCCGATATTTTTTTATCTTGTTTTAGTTTTTTTAGTTTAGTTACTAATTTCGTTTTATATCCGGTAGTCGGATCCTTGTCGAGGATTTCATAGGTTTTAGGGTCATTTAGTAGGTCGCAAACTTTAGTGTCATAGTCAATTTTGTCCAAGACAACGGTGGCTTTCCCCTTGTCTGCAGGAACGATGAGGATAGACTTCTCCTTGCGCAACTCTCCCAGGGCTTGTCTTTCATTTTTAGAGAGGTTTGATTTCGGTGGCTTCGCATTTTTTAGGATTCCGATAACCTCGGCACGCGTCTGTTCCGCTTCATGGTAAGGTAATTTGGCACAAGCGATTTCTGTTGCTACTACAAAGTCTTCCGTCGGCACGGATTTCGGCGTTACTGCGAAATTTAGCCCCTTTTTTAAAACATTGTTTTGGTCATTACTTAGTTTATATTTAGATAGATTAATAACCCATTTTTTAATTCTGTACCTGATAAATCGGGTTCCTCCTCCTGGATTTTCACCAACTTCTCAAATTTTTTTACTTGTCGACATTTTGTTTTGACAGTTTCGCGCGCATGCGCCTCGGCGCATCGATCGGTAATTTCCTTAGCAACAGCAGGTGACAGTTCAGCGTTTAACTCCTTAGTTACGGCATTGCGTTTGTCTTTCAATAATCCGATTTTATTGTTTACTAAGCGAACTCGTTCACGTAGAAGAACTTTTTCGGCTTTTTTGATGGCGGAAACTATTCACATCTACCATATAGTTGCAAATATATGTAATCTTACGTATTTTTGATAATGGTGGTGGCATTTTAAGGATTTTTCGGATCATGGGGGTGTGTAAAGTAATTTATCATGTCCAGAAGTACTCGAAATTTATTTTAAACTACTGGCAGCGTAAAGTAACACAAAATCACCCAAAAAATCATTGAAATTGACCAAGTATTTGCATAGATACACCGCTTTTTGTATTTTTAATAGGTATGGCGGCCATCTTGGATTTTTGGCGGCCATATTGGTCTCAAAATTAGCTACCTAAAATTTTTGTTTAGTTCATACCTAAATGAAGTCAAATCAACCCCTAACTCAAAATGGGCATTCAAATCCTACGGGAGTATGGTTAGAGGTACATAGCCATCTATACTATATTAGCTTGAGTGAGTGAGAGATAATTCGAGTGTTGTGTATCGTTTCATTGCTCGTTTGCATACAAGTCTGTGTAATTTAGAACGTTGATGTAGGAAAGTGTCAGGAAAGTTTTGATTCGTTTTGATTCGCCTCCGGCTCCACAAGAGCCCACATTTATGAGTAGCTTTGTCATACACATGCATGCAGGTGTGTGACTGTGTGCGCGTAAATAGCTGCGTAACCCCGGTGCCGATCTCCTTTGAGAGGACTGGTCTATTTCGTCAACTGTCACCCACCGCGCTCTCGCCTGTCGTATTTCTGGCACTATATGTGTGTGGGCGTTACCTGTCCACGGTGTGGCGATCGGGTGTATTTCACCATCTATCACCCACTGCGCTCTTGACCATCTTGTATGGAATAATTAGTATGTTATTCCTTAACACACATGCATGTGTATGTGTGGGCGTTAACTGGCTAGTTGTTTCACCGTGGTGCATGGTGATCTCAAATTCTCCATAAACATGTATTTCAACGTCTGCCAAGTTGCCAACATATCTTTATTTGTACATATTGACATCCTTTTGCTACTTCTGAATTGACAGGTCTTTGCGTGCATGTGCGTTAGCTGCTACACCCTGGTGTCGATCTCCATGCATGTATTTCAACGCCTGGAAATTTTCCTTAGGATGTATTACGAATACTACTCCTGAATCATTATTGACAGGTGTTTGCGTGGGCGTCAGCTGCTTCACCCTGGTAGCGATCTCCATGGAGAGGTATTTCGCCATCTGCCACCCACTGCGCTCCCGGAGTTGGCAAACTCTGTCCCACTCATACAAGACGATCGTCGTCTGTTGGATCCTAGCAGGTCAGTTCAAAATTTTCTTAGTCTAAATTTGGTTCCATGAAGTTGACTTCGAGATGTCACCCATTCCCTTGATTTTTTCTATCAATTCGAACAAGTCCCAATTATAGATATTTCCATGCAGGTTAGTCATCATCGTCCCTTCTCCCACGAAAATATCCGCGTTTACGACATGATTTCACATCGACTGACTCTCAGACACTTCACAAACCTAGGCAACATGACCAAGATCCAACCATGGTTCGCGTGCTCATGGTGCTGATAGCCTGGTATACGACTGGTGAAGCAATGCCGTTCTATTTACACGGTGTCATGGCGCTTACTAGCGCAGAAAAATATGCATACACTCGAGATATACACCATGATTTGAGTTGGTGCTATCAATAATCTTGACGATACGATGCCAACTATGTACATTAATCCCAAAATCACACACCGTATAATGTGAAAAACAAGACAATCGCACACATAGTCCTACTATTCATCTTCACGTGTCTTGTTCGCGGAACCCATGCGAGAGACGTGGAGTGTGGACAGACGAACGAGGAAATGCGGACAGAATCATGATAAGTGGAAAGACGAGAGAGAGAGAGAGATGTGGCACACGAGCGAGGAGAAAGTTATAGACAGTGGGTAAAGACATAGATGTCACTGACAGGATGGCGCCAACAATCATAAGTTAACCCCCATTTGTCAGGAAAGGTGGTTAGGCGCAAACTGAGACGTGGACAGACGAGATAGAAGAGGTGGACAGACGAGAGAGTAGGGTTGAGAAGCAGCACCGATGAGAGGTGAGCATCATAATATTACTAACACATTGTTTCACAAACAGGTGTACTGATGGCGCCAACAGCCGCCTTCCAGAAGCTCATCCCCCTAGGTCCAGTCCGGTCCAAGTGTGTGGAGAGGTGGACTGACCAGAGAGGAGAGGTGGCCTATACGATCATACTGGACGTGGTATTACTGGTCGTACCAATACTCGTCATGGCTCTCGCGTATGGCACCATTATACATACCCTTCACCAAGGCATTCGGTTGGAGAACTCCACTAATAATGGTATGTATAGCTGGGACTGGGGTCTAAGAGATTATTTCAAAATGGCGGCCAACATGGCGGCTATCACGTGACGTGTTACGTTACAGGGGTGGGGGGGGGGGGGCATATTGACCTTGTTCTGTATACCGTTGTTATTTAGCCCCGAGACTTGACCTACTTAGAATTAGATGTACCATTGTTACGCAAACCCCGGGAATTAATTTCCATTGCACCTTTTGCATGTTCCTACTCCATTTTTTATTTTAATTTGTTGGCTGTACGACTTGTGTGCTGTATGTGCAAAATTATGTGAAACTATGTGCAGGTTATACTTGTATCCACAGGGACCAAAGACACAAGTCCCAAAATAGGACGTATACCAAGATCTAGGTCACCAAAAAAATGGGACCTAATCCAAGACCTAGGTCCTAAAAGTGGGACGTAATCTACAAAAGAGGACCTAGGTTATGGATAAATGGGACGTGTTTGAATATCCCTGGGTTACAACCCCAGCCCTGGTTATTAACCCGGGGTACTACCCGATGTACTATTTACACATAACATGCAGATAGTTGCGCATAATTTGAGCATACAGCACACAAGTCGTACAGCCAATACATTCAAATCAAAAATGGGGAGGGAACATGCACAAAGATGCAATGGAAAGCAATTTCCGGAGGTCACGTCACAATGGTACAGTTAAATAGGCCAAGTCTCAATGGTACATGGAAATAAGACAATATGGCCGTCTGTTACAGGTTACGTGATAACCATCATTTTAGCCGCCATTTTGAAATGATCTCTTAGAACCTCGCCACAAAGAGCGCAATTTATAGTCACTACTAAAATGGTACCTAATCAAAGACCTAGGTCCCAAAAAATACGACTTAATCCAATATATTGGTCCCAAAAACGGGACCCCAAACATGGGACCTAATCCAAGACCTAGGTCCCAACAATGGGAATTAATCTACAAACGAGGACCTAGGTTGCATTATGTCTCATTTGGGACCTAAGTATTGGATTAGGTCCCATTTTTGAGACCTAGTCATTAGGTTTGGTCCCATATTTGGGACGTATGTCTTGGATTAGGTCCCATTTTATATACGCCTGTATTGCCGATGTACAATGCACGCTCAGACTTTAAGATCATCACGTACATTAATTAGTTCGGCTAACGTATATCCCATTCACCCGGAATCACCCCGCTCTCCGCGCGCATCACTAGGTATACCACATACAGTACGTCCATTTGTAGCATCGTGTTCTCATGTAGCGTGGTCATGACTGTGATGCCGCATTGTATCTTTGAGCTGACTAAATTGACTACGTACGTTCATTTCGGACAGACAGAAGATCCATTTGCTAAACGAGATAACAATAACCACACGTGGCTGTTTTGTCATTTTGTGTGTGAGATTGTGTTGCTGACTATTATATCCATTTGATTTGTAAAGTTGATATTCCGAAATAACTCTGGTCTCGAGCATCGTGGCTAAACAAATACACTTCCCGCTCACGTGATATTACTGTCATTTCGCGATATCAATTTTACAATGTGACAACGTATATCTCATAGACCCACATACTACCAAATGTGAGATACTGTATTCTAGTCTCCATTGGTTTACAGTCTGAGTAGTTGTGACGTGTAGGCCTATGGTACATTCCGTATACTTATAGTGTGACTATAATAGATCAACATGCATGGGTTCGTTTCAGACCTGAGAGATGGGCCGAACGACTGTGACGAGAGCATCCCCCTCGCCCCTCTCTCACCACCTCGATCCACTCCCAAACGCCAACGTGACGTCACGCGCTCAATCCGCCAATCAAACAGCGCCAAAAGCACGGCGTCCAAGAAACGTGTAATCTTGGTACTGTTTGTGATCGTTATCGAATTCTTCGTATGTTGGACACCTCTGTACGTCATCAATACGTGGCGGTTCTTCCACTGGCATAGCGCCAAGAAACACCTATCACCCATGCTGCAGTCGTTTGTCTACCTTCTGTCTTATATCTCGTCCTGTTGTAACCCTATCACGTACTGCTTCCTCCACAAGAACTTCCGCCAAGGCTTCCTGTCCGTGTGCCGCTGTCCCTGGTCACCCAGGAAGGATATCTCTCGCAAAAGTCAGTATTCGTTCACGGCTAATTCTGTGGCTAATTCAATGAAGACTAACACCGTGCGTGTGAGTGTGGACGGTGGTGTACAGGATAGTGAGTACTGGCCGCCAGAGTGTACACTTTGATAACCGCATGATAGTGTTCTCTCGTCTCTCTTGCTAAACAGTGCAACGACTAACACAGTACGGTATGTGTGAGTGTGGACGATGGTGTGCAGGATAGTGAATACTGGCCGCCAGAGTGTACACTCTGATAACCGCATGACTTGTGTTCTATCTATATGCTCTTCCCTATCGTGTGTGACACTAGCAGCAGCAGAAACACTAAACAATACAAAGACTAACATGTTATGTGTGAGTGTGGACGGTGTTGAGCAGGATAGTGAGTAGGCCTATACTGGCCGCCCGAGTGCACACTCTACATGTGTTCTCTTGTCTCTCTTCTCTATTGAGTGTGACGCAAGCCACTAAACTGCAATCACTAACAATGACGTGTGAGGATGGACATGCAGTAGCATAGAGTGACTAGGTATCGCCACAGAGTGCACACTCTGATAACGCATGACTGTGTTCTCCTGTTTACTCACCACATATAGGATGTGATCCCAGCAGTGTAATGACTTTATTATTGTTTGAGTGTGCACGACGATGTGTAGGATAGTGAGTAGGTATATGGCCACCAGATCAGAGTGCACTGTGCACCCGCTGATAACCGCATGATTGTGTTATGTCTACACCCATTCATGAGTGCGATTCCAGCAGTAAACGCTGAACAATTACATTGTACATAGTGAGTATATTGGCTACCGCAGTATAGCTACAGACGGTTATAACTGCATGCGTTCCCGGTTTCTCTCTTGCATATCGCGCTGAACCGAGCAGAAATCACTAAAAGCAATGCAATGCAGAAACATTCGGACACGCGAGTGCGGACACAATATTGCGTCATACGATAACCACTCGGTCTGGTATCTAGTGCCAATCCGTGGAATTACAACAGTAGGCTAAAGTGCGCGATTACCTGCGTTTTTGTCATATATATAGGCTTATACAGTAAACTAATTGATAGCCACATCGCACGCTGACATAACCGCATATGTTCGCATAATAGACTATTTATATCCCTTTTCCATATTTGGGTTATCTCAGACTAAATTTTTTTTACTTTTGCATGGGTTTCGTAATCATAATGCACATGATAACAAGATTAACTTCCCTCATTATCCACTATATAGTATAATCTAATGCATAGCCTAATGGCGTACATTATGAATCACGTATATAGGCCTATATAGTTGGTCATTGTGAAAGTTATAATTCAATACGGTACATATATACAAACAATATAGTATACTATATATAGTATACAAACTATATACTACAGTATAGTATGTCACCTACAGACAATCTATAAGCTCTACATACAAATTAACTTAATCAGATGAAACTTTTCCACATTCCTTTTGGGAAATTTGAGATATTGATAATTACAGTAATTATTTTAAAATCCTTAAAGTCTTTTTAAAGGCTACTGTTTTGTGTATATAATATAGAATTTTAGAATTCATTTTCAGCGACAGTGACTGAGAGCGTGAACTCGGCTACGGAGACGACCCGGATGAGGGCACCAGATGAACTAGCTGACGACTGAGACTGCATACACGCAGTCATGGGTGCTCTGGAATGGTTGAAGCGTGGGTACTGGGTATGCTATATTGTAGCTCATATAGCCATATAGCCTTACCTTGGTACTCTCCAACTAATTTCCCCCTCATATGCACGATCGGTATACACTTCAAACCAGCCCAAATACAGTATTTTACAAGTGGGACATTTGCTTCTATACAGGGTGGTGTCCCTAAAAAAGAAGTCCGTTCTAGTACATTGTGGTATAGGCTATGGCATAGTGTTTCA
Organism: Wirenia argentea; assembly: GCA_025802215.1. Classification (NCBI taxonomy): domain Eukaryota; kingdom Metazoa; phylum Mollusca; class Solenogastres; order Pholidoskepia; family Gymnomeniidae; genus Wirenia; species Wirenia argentea. The sequence continues at coordinate 9,222 of WNLI01008913.1, forward strand.
AATATACTCCTTTTTAGGGACATCCTTTTTAGGGACACTCTGTATAACGCGGTATCTCATCTTGTATTCATTGGCATAGTATCACGTGCTAGTTGCTGGGAAATATTCCTCGCATTCCCTGTAGGTAGAGACAAGTACATGACATGCAATTCGCGATGGAACACCGATATGTACACATCCATACATCACAATACGCTGCCAAGAAACTAGGGACAGATGATGAGATCATGTCACTTGATTGTTACTGCCGCAAATTGCCTCTCCAAATTTGATATCTGTGTGTCTATATTGTTGATCTATATAGTTCGTATATATACGGTACAAACTACAAATTATATCAGGGTGTAGAGCCGATAGTATTATATCGGTACAATCATGGCTCGGTGCGACATGTCATGTATGCACGGCTGTGTTATTGCTTTTACGACATCATTGATATAGTATACATCGATGGTTGACGTTAATATTTGTTGTGTGTGTTTGCGCGTGTAATAAGTATAATAATATACTAGTCAAAAAAAGAAACGCTCGCCTAGTATATGCTTTACTTTTATCATATGGTATAGACATTATACATTTTTGACTTGAAATTATATTCACCAACGCGTGTGGCATCCATATGCAACGATGTGGGCCTGTATCGTTCCACGCATAGACTGCGTATAAGCATTTGAAACCAGCGCAGTGAAAAAAACTCACATTCCTCCAGAGTAACAAATCCTAACTTTATCAGTAGTCATATGACTCTAACTCTTTGCAGTATTTTCAGACATAGCCTACTCACACTGAGTCTGTGCTGAAGGTACACAACTCTCCAACGTGATATGCTCAGTGACAAAGTTATTTTTTGGCACTGAGGCAGTATGAGGATGTGTGTTTCTTGCTGGAAGGTAGTCGTTCATGAACCTAAGGATATCCCAATTAGGTTTTAAATGATCATACAGCCAATGCCTTAAACGATGTGAACCCTTATTCTTGGATATGAATGACACGTATGTTGCAGAATGTAAATTTAATACAAACATGTATTGTTCATACCATAGAACAAAAATAGCAAGATTTATATTAGGTGAGCGTTTCTTTTTTTAACTAGTATAATAACCGATACTCCCCGGTAGCCGGCATAGTCGGGAAATAAAACACCATAATCGTGTCACAGTAAACTGCTAAGAAAAATATAAACGTTATAACACAAACTATTATAGTGGTCAAAAAAGAAACGCGCAACCTATAACAAATAATATTGAAAGTGGCACGTTTATTTGTTTTAACCAGTATATATCATGGCATGGGTGATGCCCGTAGTATGTTTATTCAAATGAGTATATTGGTACATAGTTTTAACTCCCATCCTGGCAAAGGAGTCCGACAGGCCCCTCCATGCCCTCCTATAAACGACTGGATATTTTGGACTATCAGAATTGGCCTATATCTATGGCCAAGTACCATTCAATACTCAATATCAAACATGCAGGAAATCATCAAACTTTTGTGAGATATAAATAGTAAATACTAAACATGAACAAATTAAAAATTGCAATGTATATGCTACATTTAGGACGGGGTGTGTCAGACACCCTTTCTAATTTTGCGTTTGAGATTTGCCAGGATGAGGGTTACACCCCTCCCCATATTACAGTTAGATATAGGCCATATATATACGTAGATCATAATGCAAATTCAGTTGAACTTATATAGATATAATGATATATAGCATACTACTATATACATAACATTCGGTGTAAATATTGTAATAATTAATGGTATATAATATTATGGAATAAAATTGTGAATATAATACTAATTTTGTGTTTAAATTTTATTAACTACTGTCTACAACATAATCTGTAAAAACGGTAAAAAATATATAAATTATGAAGCAAATAATTTGGAGAAAAAAAATAAAAAACCAATGCGTTGGTACGATAAACATGTGAATTAAACAAGAATGGTAACATCGCTGACTTTTGGATATTATGTTGCTAATTAGGCAATATATATCCGAACATCTATTATGATTCAATATACAGGCATGATTGAACTGGACAAACATTATCCACATTTAAAACAAGGTATTTTTGTCAAATATAATAATTGTTTGTGTCTGTTAGCATCTTAAAAATTACAGTCTTTTCAGCGATGTTACAATAATTATTCTACTGTAGTTTAAATATCTTACACTAATGACAATTTCTTGGTCAATGACATAATATGTCTGTATAGATTATCTTGTATACCATGATGACATCGCATAATACACAGCACTATCAATGTCATATGGCTGCCAAAGATTATGTCATATACTGTGGAGAGTGAAGACCTCACAATTACATATTTACCTTACAAAATTATGGGGCTACAATATAAAACTGGTTCATCGTATTTGACATAATTATTCATATGTCTTGTGTTCGTTTGTACTTTTCATTCAGAAATAATATACAATATGCTGATAGTAGTCATATATACTGACAGAATAATATGTATATTAATGTACATGTAATTCAATACATAATATGCCATGTATGTACAGTAAGTGTTAATGAATGCAAATAAATGACATTAGCTTGCCACTGCACTGGATGCAATTATGATACTATGATACTATCGAGGGTCTATATTAGTCTACTATCGATACACTATACTATACCAATACTACTTGGTGTAGGGTATATTGGAGGAAGATCGAATTTCCTGCCAAGTGCTATGGCAACGTCTCAAAATTCAAGCGATGTAAAACTTGCATACAAGAGGCCAATGAGGCCTCAATACGCTTACCTGATATCCAATTAAATTGATACACTAGTAAGGTTTTGCTAAATA
>WNLI01009024.1:0-12041 GCA_025802215.1 Wirenia argentea
GGTTTGATAACGCCGTCCCGAGGTTCATACTTCAGACAATTATACACCCCCGAAATGCCGTTTGTGTCGTGCCCAATGAACAAGATCCTGGTGCTATCTCTCCACGCCTTCAACTCGATGCGATACAGCTTAAAAAACGGGCTCTCGAGACTCGGGTACCGGAGAATCCCAATATCCACGACATTCCGCTCGACGTATATTTTCTGCGCGATGACCTCCTCTATGCTGCCAATGGCCGTTATCGCCGTTCCCGTCGTAGCAACGATCTGAGCGAGCGTTTTGATGTCGATTTTGGTATCGGCGATGACGTCAGGATCACTGATCAACTTCCTGAACCAAGCGACGACCTCTTTGACAATCGCGGCGTCCACGTTTTCCTGGAAATAGATATGGTTTAATATTCAATTTTTTTCCGATATTTGTGATTTTTATGATATTTCATATATATCGATATAGCGACGATTTACGATATAATTATTCAAATATACGATATATTAAAATACCCAAAATATTCAATAAAGACAATAGCCTACAGGTAAAGTGCGGTCACTCCGGTATAGTTGCTCTGTAGATTCCTTGTATGTGTCATGTTTTGGTGGATGCTGTGTGTTCGACTGTTCGTGTGCCTGGGTTTACAGGTCTCGCATTGTCATTTATCATCCAGTGAGATCGTGTGTATAACTAAACAAAAGTATGTGTTACTATAATTGTACCCTAAATATACAAAAACCTAGAATTTCATAAATAATACATACCGTACTTTAATTTATAGGTTCCAATTAGTAACTTGAAATAACATGAATTTAGAAGCACGAAGGAAATAAAGTAAATTTAGAAAGATGAAAGAAATAACGTATGGTACCGTATTTTCATTCTGTTTTCAATTTACCTATAAATTTGTGTTTTGTACACTAAACCATTGCAATGATGTAGCCACTAGTAGTAGTAGTAGTAGTAGTAGTAGTAGTAAACAGCCCGTCGACACGACGATGGCCATCGTAGCTATACGATAAGAGATTGGTTTGGCGAGCATGTTACTTGTTGACTGCTAACTACATGTGCGTCCACATAGTCGACACGAGAAAGATGTGTTTGTAGATGAGGGTGTAGTTCTAGTGGCATGTTGTTTAGACCGTTTTACAGCATTCACAACCCGCCTGTTGTCATCATGTGTTTTTAGTCCTTCGTGTACAACACTACGCCAAAGGGGACGATTGCTTGCACACTCTTGCCAATTTGAGGTAGAGATTTTGCACTGACTTAACGATTGCTTGAGATTATCTTTCCACCTCAAGAGTGGACGTCCACGAGTTCTACTTCCTTCATGTAAAACACCACAAAGAAGCTGCTTAGGAATGGGAGAGTCTGGCACACGTGCCACATGTCCAGCCCAGCGGAGTTGTGACTTCTTTATTAGAATTTCAATGTCCGGGACACATGCACGATCGAGAACTTCGTCATTTGTGACGTGACACGATCATAGTAGCGTATGCGTAGTATAGTCCGGAGGTGTCGTTGTTGGAGTTTTCTAAGTTGAGTTATGTGACGGCGATAGAGAGTCCAAGTCTCTGATCCATATAGAAGTATAGACATGACCGCAGCTGAATACACACCGACTTTCGTTGTGGTACTAATGTCATGAGACGACCAGAGACGTGCCCATAAGCGACCAAAGGCAGATGACGCACTTTGGAGGCGTTTTTCGAGTTCTTTGTCGATGCTACAGTCTGCCGAGACCGTACTTCCCAGGTATTTGAAATCAGTAACATTTTTTAGTGGGATGTTGGAGACAGTGATGGGGTTCTCAAGTGGAGAGTCTTTAGATATAAGAACTTCCGTTTTGTCAATATTTATTGTCATGCCGAATGCTTGAGCCGCAGATGAGAACGAGTCTACAAGTGATTGCAGTTCAGATTCAGTGTGAGCAAAGAGTACACAGTCGTCTGCGTATTGTAGTTCGCGTACAAGAGTGCGTGAGCATTTTGAATGAGAGCGTAGACGAGCGAGGTTATATAGATTACCATCAGATCTAAAGCGGATGTGACTGCCTTCTGTAGATTCACGGAATGCGTACTCAAACATGGCCGCGATGTATAGAGCAAAGAGAGTAGGAGCAAGTACACATCCTTGTTTAACACCATTGGTTGATGGGATGTCATTTGAGAGCTCGCCATTTACAGAGATTCGGACTTTCATTCCTTCATGTAGGCTGCGAACGATGTTGACAAATTTGTTCGGGCATCCCATTTTTCTGAGAACAGTCCACAAGGCATCACGGTTGACTGTATCAAAGGCCTTTGTAAAATCTACAAAGACCATGTAGAGATTGCGTTGTTGCTCTCGAGCTTTTTCCATTATCTGTCGCAGACTAAAAATCATATCAACAGTGCCTCTGTTTGGTCGAAATCCACACTGAGATTCGGGTAGCTGGTGTTCAGAGACATTCTTTATGAGTCGGTTAAGGAGAATACGAGAAACTATTTTACCGATGATTGCTAGTAGACTAATGCCTCTGTAGTTGTTACAGTCATTTCTGTTGTTCTTTTTGAAGATGGTAACGATGATTGCATCCTGGAGGTCAGATGGTACCGATTCATCATTCCAGATGTGGAGAATAAATTCATGAAGATGACGTACAAGTTGAGGGCCACCATGGATATATATTTCCGGAGGTATTCCATCTGGTCCCGGGCTTTTTCCGCAGTTGAGTTGTTTAACCGCAGTTTGAACTTCATCAAGAGTGGGTGGGAGATCAAGAGAATCAATTATTGTTTGTTGTGGGATGTCATTTATGATATCAAAGTCGACGGCGCTAGATGTGTGCAAAAGCTGTTCAAAGTGTTCTTCCCATCTATGCTTGATATCTTGTGGGTTTGTCAGTAAGACGCTGCCATCTTTGTTTAGTAGAGGAACAGCGGAGTTCTTCTGTGGACCATAAAGGGCCTTGAGAGATGAGAAGAGGGCTCTGGTATTGCCACTGTCATGATGGGTCTGTATGTCTTTGGCTCTTTCGCGCCACCACATGTTCTTCATTTCACGAATGCGTTGTTTAATTTTAGCATTTAGTTGTTTCTTCTCAGTCTGGGATGAGTGAGCACGCTGCTGTAGCAGTTCTGTTATTTCACTGTCGTTCTCATCGAACCAGTCTTTGTGCGATCGGGTTTTGTTGTCCAGTACCTCAGATGCGCTTTCTAACAAATTTGATTTGAGTGATTCCCAGTTTTCAAATGAGTTATTTTCCAGTTTGGAGGTCACCGAGTTGCAGAGAGCATGTCTGACGCCGACATCCGAGAGTTTGCTGATATCAAATTTCTTAGGAACTTTTGGGCCTGTGCATTTTCTGGGTCTAGCAATTTTTATGGAGAGTTTAGACATAACTAATTTGTGATCCGTCCAGCAGTCTGCACCTCGCATTACGCGTGTGATGTGACACATCGGCATGTCTGACCGTTTTGTGATTATGTAATCAATTAGGTGCCAGTGGCCTGACCGCATATGTTGCCATGTGACTTTGTGCTTGAAGGGCAGTTGAAAGTATGTGTTTGTTATTGACAAGTTGAGTTCTGAGCACATAGTGAGAAGTAAGTGGCCGTTGCTGTTGACGTTGCCAACCCCATGATGGCCTAGTACATTTGGCCAGGTTTCATGATCACTGCCGACACGGGCGTTGAAATCTCCCATGACAACAAGTTTGTCTTTCTTTGGTATTTTCCTGAGACAATTGGACAAATTTTCATAGAAAGCCGCCTTGGTTTCATCAGTGTGTTGCATGGTTGGTGCGTAGACACTGACAAGATGAAGATACGTGTTTTTATTCAGGCTGATGCGTAGAGTCATGAGACGATCAGAGGTACCTACGGGAAGTTCCGAGAGTTTGAGAGAGTTCCTGATCGCAAATGCCACACCAGATTCACGTTTCTCAGACGCAGGCTTTCCCTGCCAATAAAATGTATATCCACCAAGATTCTCCTTCAGTTGACCCGAGTCTGGTAGTCGAGCTTCGCTGATTGCTGCGACGTCGATGTTGTATTTAAGAAGTTCCCTAGATACTAAAGCTGTGCTGCGTTCTGGTCTAACGTTTCCTGGGTTGTCGTTGAGAGTTCTGACATTCCATGTTGCCAGTTTGAGAAGTTTGTTGTTTGTGTTTCGACCGCATATATGGGTAATCCTCTGACCGCGGTTGGCCAGACAGAGTTGATGAAGGGAGCTGGTTTACCCCACCTTTTCTAGGGGTGTCCTCTGATTGAGGGGAGATGAGCCTCCCTAAATAGGGCACCTCCGTCATCCTGAGAGACTACCGGGGAATGAGTATCCCTGATTCCATTCAGCGACTGATCAACTCAGGCCGCCATTGTTCAAAGTATTCGCTAGGAGCTCCCAGCCCACCAGGCCTGCCCCCGTCACGCATCGTCCGTAACAATGGTCTTATGGGTTTGCAGCTACGACTGCACACGCTTGAATGATGTACACTTGCGCGCGGTGTACTAGTGTCTTGGCATATGACCTTATGGTCCATGGCACGAAGGTTCGAGACGATGGTAGTGTCATATGTTGCAGCTACAACATGTAGCAGGTTCGAGAACCTTCTCGCGACTGAAGATTGGAACTGGGGTAGACAGCTTTGAGATTAATGGTTTATTGTTTTCACACAGGACCAACCATTGTATTCAAAATTATGTCAGGGATGAGTGAAAGAAGTGGTGTTGGTGCTGAGTAGGCGAGTACTTCAGGTCCAAGAATTCCTGTTTCGGTGGTTTCAAGTATGGCGAGTTGGCGGGATGGTGTGCACAACTCCGAGCTCAGGAAGGCGCTTGATGCTACTCCAAGTCTTCATGTCACTAACACATGCCTGATGGGAAAAAGTTGCGAAGACTGAAAAACTCCTAACCACTGATCCACTAATCCCAAGCTATGTAAATTGGCTTGGTGTGTTGTCATGGAAAAGACGTCCGTTTTGATCCAAAATAAAGGGACGCTATCCCCGCTACCCCATTGGGAGACCCTGTAGTTGTCACCTTATCTATTGCAGAAATCGTACCACTGCCACCACTCAAATATGAAATAAGCACTGTGGATCAGCATTATATCTCGCTTGGCGTTTGCACACGAACTGTTATAATGCTGTGATGTACGTTATCAAAAAGTATATTTTATTTTATGAACATTTAACTGTAGATATCGTACCTATGCCAACGTCTCTAAAATATGAAGAACAACACCGTGGATCAGCCTTATATCTCTCCTGGCATTTACCCACGAACTGTGCAAAATTAAATGCTGTGATGTACATGTAGTCAAAAGTGAATGTTTCTTCTCTGTGTCTTTTGTAGATATCGTACCACTGCCAACATCGCTCAAATATGAAGAAAAGCACCGTGGATCAGCCTTATATGTCTCGTGGCGTTCAGCCTCGAACCAGGAAAATGCTGTGATCTACGTAGTCGAAGCACGCACGACGCTGAACGCTAAACCTGTCTGGTTACACGATTCCGATTGGTTCACGATAACTAAGGTAATTAACTAGTCTCTTATATTATATTTTAACATGGTGTAATAATTTGTATATAATTCATTTTAAAATGGTTGAAAGTCAGCGGGTGCATTAACCGGTGCACAAGCCATTGTTTCAAAGGGAAATTCACCCATTTCGGCGACGGCATGTGCCATACAATATCGTACTTCCATAACTCAAATTTCAATATTGTCAGTCATGGTTATGCTGCCTTGCCCAAGGACACACTCATAATCTAGTTTGGGGATTGGACCAACCTGTTCAGTGCCATGAGATGTCGAACCCACAACCTTATTGATAGTAAGCAGATTATGCCAAGATATCATTGCATGCAGATTGCCCATCAATTTACATACTAAGACTTGAAATACAAATACTTAAATATTTCAGACAATGTGGCAAAATGACGATCTAAAATAATTTTCTGACATTCATTTATTGTTATCCAGTAGCCTAGTTATTGTGAAAATGTTGTAGGACTATTTTTGAACGGGTATCACGTGGCCAGACTTGCCATGCAGTACCTCGCCGAGCTACCTTACCTAGTCTTGCCATGGCCAACCATGATCCGATCTCTCCTGCAGAGCATCTTTTGGATATTTAAAAATAAAAATATGTGCATTTGGTATACCGCATTTTCACGTTTGTCCACATTGCCAAGGTACAGGTGTCTCAAATGCGGATGGAAAGCCCAGGAAAAATCCCTGTAAGTAATGGCCTCGAACCCACGCCTCTCGCATGCAAGGCAGACGCTGTAACCACTACACTGTGAGCCCACAACTCTAGTGTCCACCACCACCAACCCACGAGAAACCGGTCGACGCACTAGTAACCAAGTGTTCTAGTTAAAGTATTCTAGCCTTAGAACTCATATGAAATTTCGCTGAAAAAAATCAGTGCCTCCGACGGGATCTGAACCCGCGAGAACTGTAATGTAAACGTCTTTAAATAAACATAACATAAAATCAGACACATGCTGAGTTGCATTGAGGCAAGAGGTGGACACATTCGATCTTCGTGGTAACTAAAGACATACTGTATACCCAACGTAAAATAGCTAAAAAATTATATCTCATAATATAAATGTAACATGTTTATTTTTTAGTTAGTATGCTATACAAATATGGATGAGGCAGTGAGAAGAGCCCCTGACCGGGCTAATTGGCGGTATATGGCCCGATGAGAGCCTTCGGTTCTGCAACAGGTTAATGATGATGATGATGGATCACTAAACGCGATGTGTTGGTCTCTCGTCAAAACTCTAAAGCCCTAGTCCCAACACGCTGTACTTGCATCCTCACCATACTCCCTACTGTAATCGGTTGTCACCAAAATTAATGTCTAAGCATTAGTCAATATTGCTTTATGTGAGCAGATCTATGTCTGGTTTACACTTTACATCGGCAATATGTGACAAATAGACGGATTAATATATTAGTCATACTCTGCTCTTCATACAATGAATATATGGATGTGCTAAGTATGGATATAATAATGAACATAATACTTTACAGTTTACACATACATGTATATGCTAAGTATGGATATAGACGTTGTACTGAATGAATGATCCAATGACGAATGGGTGAGCACATAGACTTTACACCGATCCATAGAGCTATATGTAGAGAGTCGGAGACTGTAGTCGAGATTAACTTGGTCCGGGATTATTAATACTATGCATATAGTCCAGTCTCGTGCATATTCTGCTTACATAATTTGGCGTCCACAACCACATCACATATTATAGTGCTGTGAATCAATGTCCACTGACTAGAGCACTATAAATCAATGTGAGTGTACACTCACTACACTGTGTACACATTTCTTATACACACACAATATGGTTAGCAGATTAGTTGTTTTATCTGGATATGTAATTTGATTAATAATGTTTGTGTTCGTGACTTCCATATCATAGTGTACCATTTACATAATCAACCAACATAAAACAAGGTGGGCATGCTTAGCCATGGTGAAGAGGGTCTGACAGTGGATCACATAGTTATTGAGTTGCCTGCTCGCTGCATCCGTCATGTAATAGTTTCTGCATAGCGATGGCCTATTTATCGTGAAACTTCCCAAGTTTAGAATGACTAACATTTAAAATTGATTTTGATTTTGTGGCTTTTATATATGGCAACCTCACCTCAAAGGTGACATGTTTCTTCATCTGTAGTGGCTAAGCTGAAGTGAAGAGTCTCCTCCATGCAGCAGTTTGCATCAGATGTGAGCGCTTGACTCCGCGGCTTGCGGCCCTTTCACCCCCTTTGGGTCTCTCTTGTTTAAAGATGTCATATCATGCGCAGCTTCGTGCGCCATATCACCATGTGCTTACAAATCTGATGTATTCCAGAGAATCCAGACTATATTTGCCCATACACTGAAGCGGAATTACTGATCATTAAGAGATACACCCATTTCAATGGAAATCAATTTACCCGTATATTTGCTGTTCGACTCTGATATTTGCTACACTCCTACATGTATTAGCTGATCTCAATTGGCTATCAAATTACATTCATTCACGAATGTTAATTATTCTAATGGTGTGACTATAGTATTGACTACCCAGTATTTTACTATGACAAATATGACTTGCGCATGTCATTATGGAATGATAGAATACCCAACTATACTACTATTGATTGATCGAAATATACAATTTTGGCACCTTGTTCCATGCAGATTAGAGGTTACACATGTAAAACATTACTTGTTGCCCCACAATTTTTCTGATGTTATGTGTTAATGATGCTAATAATTGCGAACACTATTCCCTTTAGCTACTGTGTGTATGTTGTAGTCGTCTGTAATCGATCGATCGTCCGCAGTAGTAATTTGCAAGCTGCTGGTACATGGTGCAGATTTGGTGCAATGTATTTATTAGACACGCGCACTATCACAGTATCACTGTATTTGGTAATGACGCAGTAAAAAATAATTATACACACACATGCTCCATTCATGAATTGATTGCATTATATCAATACCCATCTCAGAAATAATTTTAGTATATTTATTGTAAAATTTAAACACAAAACATTTTTTATGTAATCGCAAGCTGGTAAATTTGTACAGTGATAGTGATTCGCTATAAACACAGCTTACAAGAGCATCATTATTTGCAATATTATAAATTGGATTCACTTACTCTAATTTGTAACCCTGTCTAGTACTGGTAATGTAGGAATAGTTCTCCTTACACACAGGTTGAGATTGAGATTTGAACCCCCGACCTAAACCTCTACGATTTGTTCACCAGCGGACTAGTAGTGTAGCAGGAGGAGTAGCAGTGTATTTATTAATACAGTCATCACCAAACATAGCATTGTAATTTGTAATGATTACACTCATTGGTAATTCCAGGAATTGTTCCTCTAGATCAGGACTTGAACCCGAGACCTAAACATCCATCTCAGTGTTCTTAATATTCCCTAGCGGACTAGCAGCATATCAATACAGTCACCAAACATAGCATTATCGACTGTACTGATTACGCTCATTTGTTATGGCACCCGCGCTCTGTAATAGCCCCGTGGCTGATAATTGTAGGAATTGTTACACGTTACACTCATTGATCAATGTCTTGTTGTTATGCTAATGTGCCTAGTACTGATGAGATATGAGTAATGCAGTAATGTAGTCGTTTACTATGTCAATGGTTGTAACGGGATACAATGCATTGATTGGAGAGTGGAGACTAGCTAAGACTATACTCTAGCTATAGAGCACAGGGTGAATGGCGTAGTGGTACAGCGATGAGGGTCTGTGAATACCGTTGATGACACAGGTCTGGTAATGTAAGCTGCATTTCCAGTATCATTTCTAGCCCTGCACGGCGCAGCTTTTTTGCTTTCATGGGCTGAGCCATGCTAGAAAAAATAGAACCACATGAGGAGGCCCATGTTCTGTACACTGCACTCAGTACACTGTAGTGTAAATGCTCTCATGAGCTGTATCTCACCGTCCCAACACTAAATGTCCCAAAACTCAATGTTGACCAGAAGTATGTTATAGAACTGAACTCTAATATTTACATTTTTTATGTAATCTATCAATATTTTCAATTTTCATATATTTTATCACATAAAGGAATAATATTTATGCTGTATGCACGCTGTGGTGTGTAATTTAATGGATCCACTTCCGCTTTATGCTTTGCGAACACTTCCAATTTCTAATTGTTCTGTACATGTGCAAATATTGCGCAATGTGCATGAAGTGTAAAAGTGTGACTTTTTTTTCACATTTCCGCAATAAAATTACATCATGCTAAAATAACATACGAAAGGTTATGAGTTGAGTTGGGTCAATACTTTCTTTACATTGTCATGCAAAGACTGACTCTTAGATGCCACATAATACCAAATTTATTTGAATACTAACAAAATGTATTCAGGAATTAAATTGATTTAAAACTGTAAAAAAATGGCCTTTGATAGCTGTACCAATCAAAAAAAGATAACTCGTTATCATATTTGTAGTAATTTTTGTACATATAAAAAAGTTATGCGTTATAACATTTTGCATGGGACAACCAACCGGACAAGATGTTTGAGCCATTCGGGCTGCTAGATCTTTATCTAGTGGACAATTGGGCATCGCTATGATTGCCAAAATCAAACTAAAACACACACTGATATGTTTGACTGCCACTCAAGCCTCTCGGGCTGCCAGATCATCAACTATCGAGTTAACAAAGTTCTGTGGCATAACTGGCATTGCGATAGATGTGCCAACATGAGCCTATGATATGTGTACCAAATTACCAACACGATGTCATTATTTGCAGGAGACAGCCAACCAGCCAAGATGTTTGATCGCCACTCGAGCCTGTCGGGCTGTCAGATCATCAACTATCGCGTGGACGACAAGCAACAATGGCTTCTCCTCATTGGCATATCTGCACAGGTATACTTTCACATTATATTCCTAGTAGGCTATACATAATATATTATGTGTCTAAGCTACAGAAAAGATCATACGAAATGGTAAAGATTTTGTTTCAATTTTCACTAAGTTTTGATTGGTCGAGAGCAAATTAGCTATAAAATATCGGTGAATGGACGTAAGTCTATTCAAACATAGTACTTCAATAGAAAAAACCACTTATTTCTCTTTTAGTTTTTTAGTTTTATAATATTTTATGTCATAATATTTAAGAAAAAGGATCGGACAGGAGTACGAAACATTCCGCACCAAATGTGGTCTTAAATTAACAGCTGTATGATTGCGCACTGCGCAGGTCGAGAATGCGACATGCAGCACCCAGGGTTCACACTGGGTATAAAACTGTTTGTGCCAGGCTATGTGCCAATCTAATTTTTGTTGTGCCAATATCAATTTTCATGTGCCTGATAACTAACAGAGTTCATATAATTTTAAGTAATTTGGAAACAATAGAGAGTAACTTACATCCAGGTTGGTGAATAACAATTCCCTGGTGCCAGAGCTTGTGCCAATTAAGTTTTTAAAGTGCCAAAGTAGTTCTTAAAATCGCCAATGGCACGAAATGCGCGTGTAGCGTGAACCCTGAGTATGTTATATTATGCAGTGTGATATACTGTACCGGTACCTTCATAGTACAGTTTGCATGTTGATACTGCTCAAATAGCACAGGCAAATAAGCCTATTTACTTTACTGGTACATGCATGGTAGCGCGATTACCTCACTATACACAATGGCTAAATGATGCTTTTGAATGCTAAACCATGTCTTTGAAATTGTGTGTGATGTTGGGGAGCAACAGAAAATGCTTCGTACCAGGAACCTACGTGCTACAGTTGAGTCACTGCGCTAAATAAATCACATCAACCATTATCTTACTGCCACTTGTCTTCCGTATAACTCTTCCGTATATCCCAGGATTTAAAAATGTGAATATTATCATTTTACCATCTTTCTTTGTATTTGAATGCACTTTCGGTTTCAGTTCCCTGAAAGCACAAAAGGGCAAGATCTGTATGTGAATGAAATGCAGTAAGTTGTTACAGTAACTTACACAAAGTATAATTTATGCCTAGTCAGCTACAAATGCATAGAAAGCCAACAATCTTTACCTATCCCTAATAGTTAGGCCTATCTGCTTTACCATAAGTTTTAATATTGTTGTATATTACTTTAATACAATCGTGGATCTTATTTTCATATTTCCCAATGCACCCATTCAAGTATTTGACCCCACGAGTTTCCAATTTGAACCTAAGACTGCCAACTCCGAACGGATATTTCCGTATGCACGTTCGGTATACACTTAGATGTCCCATGCAATCAACTCCGGCGGGAGTCTAGACCATGGTGTTTATCTATTGATTTTAGTCAATAGTGATGTCACTGTTTTCGCTACAAATTAAATTTTTTATTTTGCACGTTTTGTTTTTCCAAACGAATTATGCGACACAGAGACCGAGCAGGCCTGGGTCTAGTCCCAATGAGTAAGTAATATACATAGGTTCGCGCTCAGGAAATGAATCGGCGCGCGGTGCTCCGGAGTACCACGCCGTACATAGCCTAAATTAGCAATTA
>WNLI01009135.1:0-12037 GCA_025802215.1 Wirenia argentea
GGATGTTTAATACACTAAACGAACGTATTTAAACCTGAAATCTGTAAAGAACGTGACAATCCTTTTAAGAATGAATAACAAATCATGACGACATTGAATCTTTGAATGTTCCACTGACTTTTTACTCCGTTTTTTGACTCAAGTGGAGAATTTTGTGACTGATTTTGCCTGCCGTATTGCGAATATTTTATGAAATAAGTATTATTATCATATTTTTTATCGGTTATTTCACCTCCCGAACTCATTGCACGTACCAAATAATGCAAAGTTACCTCTCTAGTATGGAAAGTGCCTTGTGTTCTGTGTAGTCAAAGACGATATATTCACTGGAATGACAACTTTTGTATTTCTATGTGTCCCTACACATAACATTAATTCCATTATAAGCATTAGATACATATTTGTGAAACAGTCTGCTGTATAAACTGACCTGAGAAAGCCTGACTCAAAGAAAGCCTGCGAGTTGTCATCCATGGGGAGGTCTATGTCAGTTTCTTGGACATACGAGTTGATGATGGGGGTTGGGATGGAGTCAGCACTAGAGCTCCTGGGGTACAGCATGAACAAATTCATAGTGTATTATAGTAGAGTTACATATGTGTCCTTTGGAGTCAGCACTAGAGCTCCTGGGGGTGGGGGTACAGTATTATAGTGTATTATAGTAGAGTTACATAATTATGTGTCCTTTGGAGTCGGCACATGAGCTCCTGGGGGAGGGGGTACAGTATTATTATTTTTTTTTTATTAAACATTTATTAAAGTGGTTGTCATTAAGGCAGTCTAAAGTATATACAATGCCTGTGGACCACTGGTAGCCTAAACTAACATATTATAATAAACATAATTAGTGAACAATAACAATACAATAATGGTACATAAACAATAATAAAGATATAATTATGTTGAAAAGCGAACAATAATTAGGGGTCGTCCATAATTATCAACATTTTCTAAAGCAAAACACACTCTTTAGGGAGGGAGGGGGTCAGCGGCTCTAAGAGTAGAGATGTGTTCATGAGCAAGTCAATGCCATAGCAATAGACCCAACTCTATGACGGGGAGCCCTCATAAACATAGTATTATAATAGAGTTGCGTTATATGCGATGTAAGCGAGTCCTTGGGGTCATACCCTTGCAATAGACTCAGCTCGTATGATGTGGAGAACTCCGTAGCTAAAGCTCCCTGATATAGACTGATTTGAGGAAGATCTGCGTCTATGTCGGTTTCCTGGAGTTGAGCATAGGGGTTGGGATGGAGTCGCCGCTAGAGCTCCTGGGGGTCGGGTAGAGAGAATCAGATATATAACATGAAATGAACTCTTCATAGAGTATTATAGTAAACTTGGGATGCACGAAGAAAGGGTTCTAGCTCCCGCATCCCGTAAGTAAGCTTGCTGCCGAAACGGAATTCTTCACTTGTAGTTATTCTCCAACATCAAAAATGTACATACGTGAGAAAAAAAAATAGTCAACTAATCAATAGTGTAACAAAAACGCATTGCGAGAACAAAGAAAGCTTGATCGATACTAGGATTGGATGGCATGCTTGAGTGTTTACATTAAGTCTACAGAAAAACAGCAGGCAGTGCACTGGTTCATTTTTCTAGTAGGCCACAGCGCAGCTCGGCCCACAGGAGCATTTACACTACACAAAACATTGACCGAGCTGCGCCGTGTTGAGCTAGAAATGATGATGTAAACAAGGCGTATGATGCTGTTATATAGTATACATAGTAAATACTGTATCGACTCACATCCACATGTCATTGGTGGAGTTGTTTTCTGTCTTGTCCTTCACCTTTTCCCCTGTTGCCTCTACCTGTAACAGCATGACATGGAATTGAACCCAGGACCTCAGAGGCTCATAATGCATGTAAAAGTACACTATGAAATTAAGCACAAGACCTATCAGTGTCTCAAGCTATTCATGTACCATCAACCAAAATGAACAGGATTTTTCGTCAATCCTCCATTACTCAAACACAGCAATACAATTCATACCTGGAATCATACATGGAACCAAGGCCACCGCCGTTAGGTCTCTGGGCCTCTCTGTCTCCATCCTACGATTTGCTTGATCCTCGTTCCTCTTCTCTATGTAGGCTACGGTATATTATACTTTAGGGGATGGAGTCGCCATTCTTTCTCGAGAAAATTTTTGAAGGCATTTGTTGTCGGCGAATAAATCGTATTCTCTGTGAGGGCGTTCCATTCGTTTTCTGTTCGTTTTGAAAATACACATTCGGGTAAAACACAACTAACTCTTTACTTCGATAACGTTGGACTATTTCCTCTTTTAGCTCTATCGTTATGTTCAAAAAATTTAACCATATTCAATTTTATCTATTCCTTTAACTATTTTATATACTTGAAGCATACCGTATCAGCCCTCTCTCTTCTATATGCTAGTGTCGGCAAATCTAATGTCTTTAATCTCTGTTCATATGTTAGCGCTTCCATTTCTTCCATTAATTAGAAGCCAGCAATATTCCTACAAAAGCTATGTCTCCGCATAGTGTCAGAACTGGTGATTGATGCCTGGTCCAGGGCCACAAAGCCAAAGTTAACTAAGAAGCAGGTTCAAACTAGTGATTCTGGAACACCAGGTCATCACATCCAGTCACTGTTCCTGCACGATAATACCGTAAACGTCACTAATGTCATAACGTACAACCTTACTTGCATACCGCTCCATATTTCTATAAGCAGACACAGTAGCAAGACCTGAATAAACATGGAAATTACTGTGATAAGCGGCATACAATCGATGAAATGACCACCATCGCGACATTACTTAGTTTAAGATACTGCAATTAGAGCTGGAACTGGAACATTCGATATCGGTCAATCTCAATACACATGTTCCTCCGAGACAGCGAACTCCATAGTACAGTACAAACTCTGCAGACAACAAATCAGGAAAATCTTGTCGTTCAGGATTCTGAAGTAGAACGCATTTGATTGGCTGAAATCTGACAGCTGTGACGTCTGTCACGGTCGATCAACGAAGGGCGCAGTTGAGAAAATCTTAACTATCTCAATATGAACTGCGACGGAGGTGATCAGCAGTCATAAAATACAATACCAACGTTCTAGTTCCAGTCCTAGTTCTAGAAACTTAAAGTCCGTATTAGCCTCCTTTGAATTGTATTACAAATTTACAGGCAAAACCAAAGTTTGTGAATCGTCACTCAGCTTCAAGTCTAATCTTCAGTCGACCTATCTGGGTATCCTTGGGCAAGGCATTGTAACCATAGCCTCATTTGAATTTTATTGCAGATGAAACCAAAGTTTGTGAATCGTACTCAGCTTCAAGTGTAATCTTCAGTCGACCTATATGGGTATCCTTAGGCAAGGCAGTAGTACAATAGCCTCATTTCAATTGTATTACAGATGAAACCAAAGTTTGTGAATCGTCACTCAGCTTCAAATGTAATCTTCAGTCAACCTGTATGGGTATCCTTGGGCAAGGCATTGTAACAATAGCCTCATTTGAATTGTATTGCAGCTTAAACCAAAGTGAATCGTCACTCAGCTTCATGTGTAATCTTCAGTCGACCTGTCTGGGTATCCTTAGGCAAGGCATTGTAACCACAGTCTCATTCGAATGTATTACAGGTAAAACCAAAGTTTGTGAATCATCACAGCTTCAAGTGTAATCTTCAGTCGACCTATATGGGTATCCTTAGGCAAGGCAGTATAACCATATCCCCATTGAATTGTTTTGCAGGTAAAACCTAAGTTTGTGAATTGTCACTCAGCTTCAAGTGTAATCTTCAGTTGACCTGTATGGGTATCCTTAGGCGAGGCAGTATAACCATAGCCTCATTTGAATTGTATTGCAGATGAAACCAAAGTGAATCGTCACTCAGCTTCAAATGTAATCTTCAGTCGACCTGTATGGGTATCCTTGGGCAAGGCAGTATAACCATAGCCTTCAGTTCAGTTTATGTGAGGGAGGGGTTGAACCCCTTCGCGCAGGCCACGTTGCGGGCCCATTGCGATACCCTGGGATAACATCATTACTGCTGCAATATGACAACATAGCCATAGACCAGACCTCTTACTCCCTCAAACAGCATTATTAACCTGACTTTGCATCCAAATGATGTTAATGAGGCTAGCGGAGGGTAGGAATGCCTCCTGGCTCCTTTTGGTGAAGTTATCACCCCGCTATACCCCTCGAGGGTTTTAACGAGTTTTCCTTCTCCACAGTCTATATGGGTCTGCACTTAATTTTTGATGTATGCATAAGGTGCAATCCAGTCGTCCAAAGAGCGAAAACCTTACTTATACTGTAGGTACTATGCTACTGTACTATGCTACCTATATCTGTAAACATATTGCATCAACTTAATCATAAACTCATATATTTACCAGTCATTAGAGATAGGATGAAATTTATCGAGCTGCACCATGCTGTCTCGAAATTTGATTTGCGGAAATACTCCAGAAATTCCACGACTAAAACGGAGGTAGAGGCCGTCGCTCCAGCAGAAAATGTAAAACACAAAAAACACGTGACAAGAACAGCGACTGATAAAATATGTCTTTGGGGAGAGCAGGAGGTTCCACCTGTGCTCGTTGGCTCTGTATGTCCGGTAGACATTGCTCAGTGCTCACTCTATTGTAATCAATGTCATCTGTCTCGATTATGAAACAAAAACTGAAATATAATTATCACAAAATTGAATATTTGTATAAAAAAATTGATGTGTGAAATATGAATCGACGAAATCAACACGTTGGTGGATGGTTAATGATAATGAGTCTACTGCAGCAGTTCACTTCACTAAAGCTTTGTTTGCACTATCAACATTTGGCTTAGCTCTGCTTGAGATCATTTACACATATACCTCTTTTACACGAGCATTTTTGGCCAGGCACGACACTCGTTCACGAGACACTAATAAATGTTGGTTTTTTGGTTTTTGAAAAATTCAGCATGATAGAGGTTGCGCATTTAATTCCACTCTGCGGTGGGCCAGAAGCAATATAATGTATATAATAATAGTGTTAAGTAACCACGACTGAAATGATCAAACGGTGTTACCATGATACCATAACTCACCTGGATTACCTGGAGGTGGTCCATCCCCCGCATGATACGCCGTCATGACACTCCACTCTCGTCTGTTCTGTGCCCGTCTTGCTGCCTGGGTGTAGTTTATGCCCGTCCATTCTTTGATGTCGGTCATCCACATTCTTCTCGGTCTTCCACGTTTTCGTTTACCTTCCACCTTCCATTCTAACATTAACTTAGTAAGAGGTGATAAGTTGCAGAAAATAAAATCATGAAAATCTAGATATTTTGGACATTTAGTAAGAGGTGATAAGTTGCAGAAATATCCAAAATATCTAGATTTGCATGATTTTATTTTTTTTACTAAACTTCTTTTTGTTCTAGCTAAATTCAAAACTTGTTCATTGTTCCGTATATGATATTTTAAGCATTTTCCTCCACATCCACATTTCAAAGGCTTCAATATTTTTCCATACTTCAGCGTCAAATGTCCATGTTTCACTTGCGTAAAAAAATGTTGATAATATGTAACAGTTAATTAATCTCTTCCTCGTCTCAAGATTCAGTTTTCTAGTTGTTAGAACGTCCTTCATATTAATAAAAGTTCTTTTAGCTATTGCGATTCGCCTTCTGATTTCTGGTGTACATTTTCCATCGTCCGTTATCAATTGTCCTAAATAAATAAATTATGATGAGGTGATTAGAAAGCTGTGGATAAATTTGTAATGTGTACAATAAATATTGTCACCTTGTAAAAGTAGAGAAGGTAAACCATGGCTTACCAAAAGTTTATGTAATGCCATCAAAAAGAAAAATAATGCATATACAATTTTTTACGAGGTGAATCTAGTGAGATCCAAGATATAAAAAATATAACAACTAACTAATATTTATTTTACGAAAAGCCGAAAGGTCACACTATAATTAGAGAAACAAAAGATAATATGAAATAAACATCGAACATTTTAGTTTGTATTTTAATTGGCGTGACGATAAAATTCTCATTTGGGGCGCGCAGGAGGTTTTATGTCGAACAATCGACTGTTTCAACTGATCGTTGGACATAAAACAACCGTGCACCTCGTACAGTCGTTTTATTGTCGTTTACAATTATTTAATTGTAATCAGCATGACATAAAACGTATGTTTGAATGGCAACTTATTCTGTAATGTTTCCGTCACTTTGAGACACCCTGTAGAAAAGCAATCAACCATTCCTTAAGTTATTTGTATTATTTCAAATTTTTTAAATAGGTTTTCAATAAGGCTACCTATCATATGTACAAGCCTGTGGACCACTGAGCGTCATGTATAAATCTAGGATGGGTAGCATTTCACCCTTTTAACTTCTTTCATTTGATACTTTGGAGGTTGTGTGTGTGTGTTTACTTTGTTATCGAGGCGTGTACCTAGCTAATTTACACCCCGGCAAGCCGCTTCGGACCACAAGTGGTCAAAGTACACGGATTACGACCCTAAAAATGGGATGGCCAGAAACTCGCCAAAAAGGGAGCACGATCCATCTGAACCCCAAAAGGGATCCAGACCATCTATGGACCGTTTATAGATATAATAAGAAAGAGAAGCATTGGTCTGTCCGAAGGCCAACAGTACTTCTCTTACTTCCCATGAATATTTGCTGTAGGTCAAAATTACCTTTTATGGTCATTGGTGGTAAAGGGAGATAATCGGTACAAAATATGGTAAAAGTACCCCATTGACGCACTGTGTTTGCATTAGCACATCTTTCAAATCACGGATCTTGAATGCAGAAAATAATTTACTCTTAGGTAATATCTAATTCTCGTATACGCGTATCGATCACCTTGTTTAGTTTTGCAACAAGGGAGATAACCACATATTAATTTAATTTATTGCACCATTTCCTGATATCGATAATAAAACAATTAAATCTCAGTTATGAACGTTAATAATCTTTAGTTTAACACACTACATTTATACATGCCATTACAACAACAATCTGCTTAACTACAATTTTTCTATATATGATCTTTAATAGCCCATTAGGTTGAATGTCGCTGATTCACTTAGACTTATTTTCACAAAATTTTCTGCCAAAGCAAATGTCAGCTCATCAAAGCAAATGAGTTACTTCCGTACTTTTTGATGACCTCATAAATTTTTTATATGTGGTCAAATAACCTAAAGAAAAAAAGTCCCGTTCATTTTAATAACTACGATCACTTCATTAAATGAAAATCTGTTGAATGTCAATGTTTTTCGATATGATCTGTAAATACTCATTGGGTTGAATATCCATGGTACATTCAGACTTAGTTTCACAATAATTTCCGAAAAAAACCAAAACCACGCTCAACTTTTTTTCCGAATTTTTTACGACCGCATGAATTTATGTGGTCAAATAAGTGAAATAACCTAAAGAAAAAAGTGCAATTCATTTTAATCATAATGCCATTATGACTCTGGCTAGAACCCGGGACCCCACCACTCTAGTCGAGCACTCTACCAATGAGCTAGTGTCACTAATCATTATGCACTAATACCCCTGTCAGACTGTCACACTAGAGCTGCGTTCTCATTGCGATGGCGTGGCATCCAAGAACGCCATGCTGTGTGCAGTAGAGTCTCCAGCGCTGTGACATCTCCATTGAACGTCGTGGGATCTCCTGGGTCTCCATCCATCGCCATGTGGCTCGGCGTTCTGACACAACGCGCAGTAAGATCTCCGTAGCAACACCCTGAGGTCTCCTACAGCGCAACAATAGCGCCACGGACGTGCTGCAAGCACGCACATACTCTACGTGCAAACGCGGTTGCGTACATGGCTACTACGTGCGGCGCTTGCGCGGAGATTACACAGAGTCCGTGAAGTTCGCACGACGTTTCCAAACGCGGTACAAACATTGTGGAAATGCTGCTATCGGCGTCTGCACGTGATAGCCACGCCGTGACAACTCTTAGCACGTGGTGAGAACTCCGTTGGTGCGCAATGGATTTCCAACTAGAAGGAATTTGGGAACGCCGTACACGTGACGAGCGCTCCGTAGACACGCCAAAATCACTGCAAGGACATCGCACCATCGTATATTTTCGTCATTTTTCACGTGATCTCACGGCAATCACATCGCCGGGCCATCTCCGAGGATCGCCATGTAGAGTGGCAGGGGCTTTATCAAATCACTAGTATCTCTCACCAGATTTAGTTTTCCATCAAGGGAGATAACTGTATATTAATTTAATTTATATTACGATTTTTTATATCGATAATAAAATAATTAAATATCAGTTATAAAAGCTAATAATCATATATTAATCACACTGTGTAACAGATACATGACACTAACACAGTCTCTGTTGAATTATACTTTTTCTCAATGTGGTTTTTAATCGCCCATTGGTTTGAATGTTCGAGGTACACCTACACATATTTCAAAAAAATTTCCAATAGACTAAAATTTTCTATAGATTAAACACTTCCTATTCCGTATTTTTGACGACTTCATATAAATGTGGTCCTATAACCTAAAGAAAAATAACCACAACCACAGACTTTGACCATTAACTTGGTCCGATGTGGTTCACCTACCTTGGAGCCTCTGGCGTCAATTATAAACTGGGGCGCGGAGGATTGGTGGAACGTTGTCGGTGGTTAGGGTTTTTTCAGTCTTCGGGGCTTTTTCCCTCCACCAAGGCAATGTTCTCCACTGATTTCTCCTAGACTTGGGATTTTTATAATCCTTCGAGTCCTCGGCTTTAATGGTCGAGTGATTTGAGGTATGGTGATTCGCACACCATGACCACTTGTTTGGTCTGACACGACTCACCCGGTGCGTAAAGCTAAGCTAGATACACGTATCGAAAAACAATGGTACAACAACGACTTATTTGTAGTAATTGTAATGGTTTAATCAAAAAAATCTTGTCATTTTAATTTTATGTCCAAGGTTTGCACATTTGGGGACATCGGTAATCGATAATGTATGAAATTTGAATAATCATTTGAATGAATAAATGAATCATGCGCCAACTAAAAATCTCACCAACCAGATTCAAAACCACAACCATGGAGGCCAAATGAATGGAAGTTCAATGATCAAACAACCTGACCTGCATCAGTGGGTGTAGATGCATTCTTACGCCTCTACACCCACAAATTGTGATATTATAATGGGTTATAATAAAAAGTAAATTAATAACAGGTCTGCAGCAAATGCAAACCTTTCCCACCCAAGGGCAGTTGCTTTATATCAGAATCTATGGATTGCTTTGCTAATCTCGCCCATTAGTTATGCACGTACACCAACGGAGACCAAGACCCATCTTCACGAGTCGATATTGACTGACTCACTATTGACCCGCCTTTGTCAACTTTGTCACGTAGCAATGAAAGCACAACTAATGATCTTTGTGTGCATGATCAATGCCTAACAAAGACTAATCCCCCTCTTTAGTAACACAATATTATGACATATTAATTCCTGTCATGGGGATTAAAGTGTCACAAAATTTAACTTGATATTTTACTAATACTTTCATATTGATTGCTCGGTCTTTAAGATGATCTTTCGCGATCAATGCATAACAAAGACTAATCTTCCCTCTTTAGTAACATAATATTACCACATAGTAATTCCCATCATGGGCATTAAGGTGTCACAAAATTTAACTAGATATTTTAATGATACTAATTTTATATTGATTCCATAAATCATCATGGTCTAATTTAAATGGATATTTTAATAATAACTCCACATTGATTTCACGATCTTTAAAAGATTTTAATGATACTCATTTTATATTGATTCAATGTGGTCTTTTAACTAGATATTTTAATAATAATTCCATATTGATTTCACGATCTTTAAAATTCAAACGGATATTTTAATGTAATGGTATTGATTCCACGTACTGAAGATCCTTGTGCCAATTACCTGAAACTTGATATAAATTCTTTCTTCAATTTAAATTTAATAACAGTAATATTATTTGTAATATTATACATTAAATAAACTCATGCTACATTAAACTTAATTCGAGATAATTTCAGTAATTTTCAAATTGAATTAAAATATTTAAATGCACACTAAATTGAGCTAAATTTGCGTTAACAGGTAATAATTATATATGCTGGGGATAATGTGGCCGTGGCATACTGGCAGATCTAGGGGTAATGACTAATGATCCATGAATTATTATTTTTTTAATATACAGGCGTATTTGCCATTGATATTATTTCCATGCCTACTTATTTTCCTTTCATCTTTATTTGTAATAATAATTTTGTAAAAAAAACTTCTTAAATATAATACAATTTGAGAGAACTCTTTACAGGGTGCATTTAATTAACGTGTGGTAAATTATGAATATTAGATGGGCAACCCCAAGTAATCATCAAGGAGACAATGACTATGTCAAATCTACATCAATTAAATGTGATATTCAGTTGCCTTGATGATTTACTTTAGAGAAATTCCTGAGCCACTGGTCTCGTCACGTTTGGTTGTTCACTGTGGTCATGTAAGAGACAGAAATCTGGCCAATCATTCACGACATACGTGCGAGAGGTGAAAGTGTAAAATTTGGTTAAGTCTGATGGTTCCCATCTCCAAAATAGCTTATTTTATTTCGGGCCATAGATGTTCTAGGAGTGTAGCATCATCCATTGTTAATGAATGTCCTGTTTGTTGCACATTGTGGGTGTACACAGCCGCAGTGACAGCTCTAAGGGGAAGGGTGGCAGTTGTGTGTTAGGCCCAATTATTTTTTACTCGCGAATAGCGAGTCATGGTATTACATGTCTTCTTGTTGTTCTTGTTGAGCCAAGTAACTTGCTACAGACTACAGTAGGCTACACTAAATCCTCTGACATTTGATTATTGACCACTTACTATTTTGACAGACTACAGTACACTAATAGGTTGTGTGTATACCATATCACCTTAATCACCACATTAATCACCAGGTGAGTGGTTAAGTGTGTATACCATATAATCACATTAATCACCACATAAATTACCTGGCACATGGATCCACAGTATGATAGCAAATAGACTAACTGATTACAGTGCCTGATAACACTCCCCAGACAGGTTTAATGGTTGCTGCACATTTTATTATCCCACAAAATAATCAGGTGTGACAGCTGTTTAGATTATGTAACAAATTCCTAATCATTGTAACCGTTTTTGGAATACATAATCAATATATTGTCGTACATCATCTATGGACCCATATAAGTCCAATAAAAAATCCTCATTTCAATCGGTCAACTATAGCCAGAGTAATCGAAGCCACAAAATTGGACTCATATTTGGCAATAAGTCTGATTTGATAATAAACTTATATAGAATCTACAGATTCATCGATACTGACATGACGTTGATAGCAATCAACACACTACTCTGGTTAATGTATCACCTCAGGCATCAAACTATAGTGCAGGAGGCCCAGGATTCAATTCCTCTATACCGCATTAAACATTAGTGCAGGCGGTCAAGCGACAAGAATTCACAGACTACAGCAACATTTTATAGCGCATTGGACGGTAATTGTAATGTTTAGTTCAGTTGTTGGATTTTCTGTTGTGTCGTTAGACAAGGCAGCTCATGTAACCGCTTCTAGCATGTTCTATTACATTTCCATTTATAATGTTCATATATGTATTATCGTACATATTCGCGAATTTAGAGCAACAGTTGCTCTTGTTGCAATATCCTCCACATTTGCTGGTTAGCAGTGTACGCTGACCGCCCCATTAAAGGCGAGTGATCTGTTTCCGTTTCAGGTCATGGCATCATTTTTATTTTATTTTATTTTATTTTATTTAATCATTTTTAATGTGGTTTGCATTTAAGCATAATAATACAATAAGCTTATTGACCACTAACTTATATAACAATAAACACCGAAAAAAGGCACTATACTATATAAATATGAAGAGAAAAAACCTTTACACTAACATATGTACAAAACTTTGGATGAGAGCAAAGTTATGGCATGTGTACATTTGGCAAATGGACACATGTCATAACC
>WNLI01009246.1:0-12032 GCA_025802215.1 Wirenia argentea
ATATGACAGGTCAATTTAAACCACCAAGAATATTGCACATGGACTAAAGCATAGCAACATGGACTCGGGGAATTGAGTTTTATCCAGGAAAATTTGGGTTTGGTAGAATTTTATTTTAATGAATATATTTTGGGGGGCGAGAAGATTTCCTGAAATCGACCCGGGATAGCGAGTTTACATGCCACCGTCACAATACATGTTTGTGGACTGTAATAATGAAATCCATGTTTTGTATATCTACAGGAAGGCTGGGTTCTGCCTAGACGACACAGGTAAGAAACCAGAACTGACGAAATCGTGGCAGCTTGACCTTGACGGACAGCAGCTTAGGCTCTCGTTTTGTGAGTTCTCAACATACTAAGTAGTGCTGTATAGACTTGGTTACTGTGTATACACATATACTGGTATTACGTACTTGAAGAATATGCTATTATGTGCAAAAGGTCATCACTGTAGCAGCGTAGCTCATATACTTTTCCAGTTAGAGATTTATTATTTACAGTATATAGTGTAAACTATTCTAACTTGGTATCAGTACGAGTATACTGTATAAAAATATACAACTTATTTTGTTTTCTCCAAAACCCTCTACATTTTGAGTATATTCTTCTTTTTCTTGAAAATGATGATTATGGCGATACTGTATCCACATTAGTTATTTAGCACTACCGGTACCGTAGATAATTCATATGAGAACAATATTATGTTTCCTAACATTAATTTTGTCTTGGCGTTTTACTGTGTATGTAATATTTTGTGTATATATTTTTTATAGTTGGTCTTATTATTCCAGTAGGCCCCTACAACTTCTGTGCATGATTTATTATGATTTTTTCAGCTCGTGATAACCTACATGTGTGGATCAACGGGAAACCTGTACAAGTCACTGTGAGTATAAGCCATAGGTCTACTAGTTCTCCATGGCTATGTCATAGATATGACTGTGTGGGGTCACAGAATGATGTTCAGTGTTCACCACTCCCTCGACTCATGGTTAGAGCGCCCGCCTTTCACTGAAGATGTGTGGGTTCAAAGCCGTTACTTGCAAGGATTTTCCCCGGACCTCCCACCAGCATCTCAGACACATTGTACATGACAACGTGGACAGACGTGAAAGTTCGGTATACCAAAATTAATGACATATTTTTTCCTTGGTTCGATGTAAACCATCTGATCTAGCTGCTATGATAGTGAGACACCGGGATGGCTGAGCCCCTGTCGCCACATCTTCGCCAGCCAAACCGGAGTTCTTTCTTGATCTTTCCTTTAGACTGGCTTTTTTTACAAATCGAGTCCTCATCCGTTGGAGTCTTGCCGAGTTTGAATCTGCGTGATTGACAGTATTGTCCACTGGATTGAACCACCATTATGGATTTTTGTGTATTTACTGTACCTTCATAGACTAATTTTTATACATTGTCTAATGATACATACAATACATACAAATAAACTGAATGTCCTATCATCGTATAGATCAGCGATACTTTTCGTGTCTTGGCGCGTACACGATTATAGCCTACCCCCTACCTCATCTACCTATATTCCTCCTTCTTTCCTTCTTCCCTTCTCTCTTTCCTCCCTCCTGTCATAGTCCTCCCAATTACCTCCTACCACACGCTCCCTCCTTCCCTATCTCATGTATCCTGTATGTATATGCCATATCATACAATACATAGATCTGCTTTTAGCGTAACAGCGCGGTTTTGATGCCAAAATAATCAGAAAAATATATAAAATAAAAATGAACAAGCGTTTACGGCTCTAGAAGTTATGCTCTATTAATGGTGATTTTATCAGATTTTAAAATATGTTCCTATTCAATAGTACATGGCCATTTTGTCGCTCGAAAATAATACGACGATAAAACTACCCATGGCCATGAACTAAATGAATGGGAACAGATTTTAAAATCTGATAAAATCACCATAAATAGAGCATAATATAACCTCTAGAGCGGTAAACTCTTGTCTCATTTTTATTTTACTATTTTTATGATTATGTTGGCATCAAAACGCGCTGTTACGCGAAAGTTTTACCTTTTTTACTAAAAAGTATGGCCTAGTATAGTAGGCTAGACTATCGCACATTGTAGTACCTAACATGTACGTACATACACAACTCTCTACTGTACCTATCTGTACAGGCTTACATCACGGACCAGGGAATGGACCTGGACCTCTACTTCGACATTTTGGATCACAAGGGCCACATTTTCAGTGACGTAGAAGGCAAGGAGATGGTGAACACGTTGAGGGTTAATGACGTCATTATTGCTCAACACAAGTTCAAGGAAAAGCCAACATAGTTTTATAGAAACTTGTACAGAGGACTTGTCCGAGCACACTGTATGCCGGAATGACAGACTTTCTGTGATAACTTTTATAATAATTTATTATATCGTGTTGTTTCTTCCGGTCGTAAACTGCTGCTCTGTTTTATTGTGATTTTTTTAAAACTTTTAATTAACGGTTTAGGCTATATATATACAGGGTGTATAAAAAAGGAAAACATATTTCCAAGGAGGATAACGTAAAAAAATATACTCAGTGTATAGTCACGTGTGATAGCGCAGATATGCCACGTTTTTTGAGGCCACATAAAAAGAGCCCTGCACCAAGTTTTGGTATAATCTATGGATAGTAAGCTACTACGACTCGTACCGCTCCATCCCTAGTTAATAGTTTTATTATTCGAGCTTGTTTTGTGGGTGGGTGGACACGTACCGGATCAAGTTTACTTTCACCTATATGATAAACGTTAGACCCATATCATACACGTATAAAACTTGGTGCAGTCCACTTTTTACATGACCTCAGAAAATGGGTTCCCTCTCCGTTATCCCTCACTCGATTTTCATGTTTCATGGCTTTTTGGAAAGCTGAGACATGTGCCTTTAACATGGTATATAGGCTAATATAGCACGTGGCACGACTGGCGGGGAAATTTGTTTTCCCTTTTTTATACACCCTGTATAATAATAGCTTACGATGTCACTTTGTGAAGTATATAACTATACTAATTCTTTCGTTCGAATTAATAGGAGGTGTACAGTGAAATATTTATCATTTCAATGATGTACCATTTACCGTACTCCATAATTATTAGGTAGCCCATAGAATATTAGAGAAATAGCATAGTATTAGTGTAGTTAGTGTTTGAAACAATAATGTTATGCATAATTATAAAGACATACGTACATCCATTGCATTATAATAGAATAGATGGATATACCGGGTGATTCAATAAAAAGTATACCGGAAAGACGAGGTCATATCTCCATACCCAGTACATGTAGTATAGACCGCTGGAAAGAGTAATTCTGCTTCCAAAAATATGAAAAATTGCGGTGTGACCCCAAAAATGACAAAGTTATAGCCCATTTACGGAAGCATCCAAAATTGCCCGTCACAAGGTCAAGTATATCAGGAATGCCAACTTCAGATACTGTAAACACATCACATAGCCAGTTCAGCTTACAATAGGCTCTACCTAACTATGTCTAGTTCGGTATAGACATGCCTAATTATACCCAATGATATTTCCTTACTGATAGATGAGCTGGCAATTTCTAGGGAATAAATATGAACGTCTTTCTGGAGATTGTGTGTTCTCTCACATAGAAAATAATTAAAATACTATGATCTGTTGTTAGATACACGATGTGATAGTCAGATATGTAATATTATGTAAAAAAAATGTTTAGAAATGACTATGATCCATATGTTTTCAATAAGAAATACTGTAATCAATCAAAGTCACCCACGTAAGCTGTAGTGACAACATTAATTGATCACAGAATGAAGCAACACTTGACTATATACAGTACGTGCACTTGTGACGACTAATTTCAAATTTCAAATTTATTGAACTCTCACAGGACCCGTAGCCCCTGCTTTGAGTAATATATATACAACACATTAAAATACACACAGTAATGTAACTGTACAATATTTACAAATTGGAATCATGTATGGGTATATGTACGGTCAATTCTATGTTACGATTATCACAATTTAAAATACATAAAATACCTACATATTTGAGTATAAAACTTTTAACCATAATACTGGTAGCTAGTCTAATAGATTAATTCGTATTCGTGAGTCGCGATAGTTAAAAACAGGTCATTGTATCAGTTAAAAACATCGTAGGACGATTGCTAGTGTTAAAATGAAAGTTATGGGGCACAGAAGAAATTAATCGATTGATTGATTGATTGGTAGTGTGCATATGGATATTTGTTAATAAATCTTTCCAGTTAGTTTCAATTTTGAAATATTATCTTCTACGAAAATGTGTCTTCTTTTTTCAAATTTGTTCGTTGGTTTTTTATATTATTATTCGGGGTCAAACTAATCTAATATAATAATAAATCAGGTAAATAAACTTCAAAAACTTAAACAACAAAATAAATCGACGGTTTTTTATGTAGCCTATCTATTTATTTTCTTTTTAGGTTCATCCATATGCACATCGCCAGAATGGGTTACACACGATTTCCTATTTTTATTAATTCCCTACAACAATAATGTCCTTATACATATATCAAATTATCGGAAAGTTAAAATATAAAAATAAATTTACAGTTCAAAATAAAAGTATGTGCATGTAATCATATTATTTACAATTAAGAATTCGAAGACCAATTCATACACTTAGTCTAGCTGAAAGTACTATGCATTTACATGACAGAAGATGAAGCTACATTAAAAATATGGGGGTATTGTAAGGAACGAACGAACTCATTAGAGTTAGTAATTATCGATTATCGATCCTAATTAAATTAATACATTAAATAATACATTAAATTAATACATTAAATAATTAAATTAATACATCCTCATTCCTCATTATAGAATCGTTAGTAATCCTAATAATGTACAAACAGAAAAATCAATTGCTCCATCAGTTAGCTGTAGTATTTAGACGGTTTTAGAATATTGGCTATCTTTTGGCGTCTCGTGTAAAATATAGTTCAGGATGAATAGTATATTACAAAAAGCAGTAGCATCAAAAAGAATACTCAAAATAAATAAATAAATAAATAAGTAAGTAAGTAAATAAAAAGTAATAATTATTATCGAATACTCCGTTATCAGTCAACTAACTAAGATTGGTTTATGGTACGTTATCGATTACTCTTTTAATTACTGATTTGGCAAAGACGGGATTAGTAACCGTGTGTAACAGTAATATTATATACAGTAATAACTTTACATTTGCATTTACATAAATTTACATTGTGTATCGTGCATTGCAGGATATTCGGTAATAGCCAACATTGTAGTCTATCACGTATAACACATTGTCATTCGGTAACTTGAGCGATCAACTCAGTTCTCAAGTGACTTGCTTCAATTAGGTATCTTGAAAAATTGACTAGATTTCGATCTTGGAATAGACATGTTAATTTATAGATATTTGGATGGGTTAAAAAGTATTTGTTCAAGTATTTTCTGCGGATATGAGCTAGCGAGGGACACTCGAGACAAAAGTGTAACTCTGTCTCAACTTTGGTACCATCACAGAGTAGACATAAGCGTGACTGTCGGTCGTCGTTTGTATATCGTCCCGTTTCTACTCGTAAATCATGGCTACTGCACCTTAGTCTGGTTATTGCAATCCTACGTCTACCGCTAAGGGACGAAAGATATTCTTCGCAGCATAAATCTTTTTTTATATATCGGTACAGCTCTAATTTAGACTGCGCGTCTATCTCTGACTGCCATTCCTGAACATGTTGGTCGCGGAGTCGCTGTTTGAGATTGGCCAGATCTCTATTGTCACAACGATTAGTTTGCCATAAGTTTGACATACCTAGATCATTTATACATTTCTCGATATTTTGTAACCAAGTGCAATAATCTAATTGTGAAAGGCACCAAGAGTAAACTGAGGTAAGTAAAGCGTCGTTGCTATTTATTAAGCGTTTCCAATAGGATATGCACTTCTCCATGCATAGATATTTGACAGTAGTCATACCTGTTTCCCCTCGAACAGCACAATTTGACGTTCCCTGCTTTACACATAGCAACTGTTTTAGGAACTTTGTTTGCAACGTTTCTAGTTGTTTTATCTGGGAAAATCCCCATATCTCAGCGTTGTACAACAACACCGGAAGTACTACAGATTTGAAAACATCAATTTTGTTTTTTACAGTTATTTCCTTGCTGAAAATTAGTTCACTTGAAGCATATAGTGAGCGATAACCTTTGTTTCTTAGTCTATCTGTATTGCCATTGAAACTTCCTGTATATGACAGTGTAGTGCCTAGATATATGTATTCGTCGCTTACGGGTATACTTTCGCTTCCGTATGACCATGTCCTGTTTCTCATGTTACTTTTACGCTTTTCAAATACAACTATTTGCGTTTTCTTTACATTTATACTTAGCCGCCATTGTCTACAGTATTGTCTAAGATTATCTATTTGTGTTTGTAAACCAGATGCAGATGTTGAAAATAAGACAGTATCATCGGCATATAGGAGACAATGAATGCTCAATTCTTCGATAATGACAGGATCGATCTGTCCTTCAGCCGTCTGTGTTGCAAGATCATTAATGAAGAAGAGAAACATTAAGGCGGATAGCGGGTCGCCCTGTTTCACGCCTGTATCGATGGCGAACTCGCCAGTTTTTACGTCGCCACACCTAACGAAGCCCTTTACGTTACTATACATAGCTTTTATAATACTGACCATTTTACTACTAATTCCAAAATGTGATAGCTTGGAAAATAGAATTTGTCTATCAACACTATCAAACGCTTTTCGCATGTCTACGAAACAAGCAAATAGACGATTAGATGAGTTAAGCCTTACCTGTATAATATTGTGTAGTATAAAGACACAATCGGATGTACGACGGTCAGAGCGGAACCCATATTGGTGGGGGTCAAGGACGTCATGTGTTTCCGCCCACGTCATCAATCGCTGGCATATTATGGACGTAAAATATTTACCGTAGCGGCTTGATAGGCATATTCCACGCATGTCATCTAACGATTCTGGGTTTGGTTTCTTCGGAATGGGCGTTATAATTGCCTGCGACCATTCATCAGGGAAAATAGCATTATCAAACAAGTGATTGAACAATTCTAGTATTTTTGGCAATATTTGTTCATCGGCGTATTTGAAATTTTCCGCCGTTAGACGGTCTGTGGCCGCGCTCTTATTGTTTTTACTCGCGAGTATAGCGTCTCTTACTTCTTCTATGTCTATTGCTCGATCTTGTTCATCGATGTCATTATTAACTACTGATTGATAAGGGCCTCCTTTTCTGTCCATCTCATCATCTTCCTCGTCGCAATTTACATTATATAGATTCTTAAAGAATGAGTAATACTCGCTTTCGCAAAAAATGTTTGCGGTAGTCATGTTCTTATTTTTTCTCAAAATGCATTTAATTTCAGACCAGTATGCCTTAGTATTAGTTTTAGCTAGTTGCAGCAATTTTCCCCTTGATTTCTTCTCGTATGCTAGTTTCGCTTTGCGTCTTATCTTGTTGTATTTACTTCGCGCTGTTACAAGAACCTGGCTGTCAATAAACCCCATTTTAAATTGCCTTTGGCATTTCATAAAAGACGTCTTAGCTAACATACACTCTTCATCCATCCATTTACTTTTGTTTTCGTCGCATTTAGTTGTAACAGTGCAACATTCTTTAGTTTTGTCGTTCAATAATTGTACAAATTGCCTCATATCTTCCATAGCGCTAGCGTTATTGTTTGTACTACTGTTTCTTGCTAATTGTTCATGCATATTTGCCGTACTGTTTCTATATTTTTCTTTTGTTACATTATTCCATACTGTCTTAGTGATAGGTCTTTTTTGTACGTTTCTCTTGTTACACGGTGCGCTAATGGTTGCATGCAGCTGGATCGATAATGGGCAGTGGTCTGAGTATTCGCAATAGTCGCCTATAGTCAGGTCGCTTATCACATTCAGTGATTGCTGATTCGTCAGTAAATAATCTACTGCACTCTTCCCATTATTAATTGCATTATAAAACGTGTATTTACCATGGTCTCCCCCCTTTAGTTGACTTCCGTTTATAATGAAGAATTGTATATTATTACATAAGTTTATCAATTTTCTTCCATATGAATTGATCAATATGTCTTCAGAAACTCGTGTAATATCAACAGAAATGTCAGCTTTCGTACTAGAAAAAGGACAATTATAAGTGTCAACTTTATCTATTCTTGTATTTAGCGATCCCGTTCGTCCATTGAAATCACCGAAAATTAAGATTTTACCCTGATTGGATAGATTACATAAATGTTCTTCTAGCGAGTTATAACATTCTTCAATCGTCACGTGTCTATAGTATGGCGCATATTCTGGCCAAATATATACGAATACAAGATACAACGTGGCAGTAAGACCAAAAAACGATCTATCAAGTTTAATGGTCAGGAAAAAATCGTGAGTAGAAGGAATAGTCGTAACACCTTTAGATACTGATTGTGTGTACCAAACGAGTAGTCCCCCGCTACCTCGTCCTCGGCGACTGGTTTTAGATGCGTCTAATCTGTCGTTACGGAATTCATAATAGCCTGTTGGGGTAGTATTCTTTGTGAAACATTGCTTTGTATTTCTTATCCAAGTTTCATTTAGAAAAATAATATGGTGATTACTAATGTAGTTTAAAAAATCATTGTCGTTATATAGGGATCCTAATCCATTAATGTTCCACGAGCAAATTGATATTATATTATTCCCGCCATTTACAATCATTGGCCCGCGCGACTGCGTTGGCGCGATATTTACCGTCGGCGTATTTAGAGTGTGACCTTGACCTTGACTTATGTCATTTAGTCTACTTATACAATCACTTATCTTCATTATTTCTTGATCGAATATCCCTTCACGCATGCACGATACATTTTGTACATTCATTTGGTAACAGTTAGGCCTACTGCCCCGAGATTCATTAGCATTATTAGTTCGTGTACAAGTTGAGTTCTTCGCAATAAAATATTTAATATCATTACAAATATCGGAGAAAATGTTCTTCACACCTGGCTGATTTGCGTTATGTTGTGGCTTTGAACCAATTATCCTAGATTCTATGCTATCTAATGCGACGATATCAATACTCCTGTCAATTATGCGATCATTAGAACCGCTATTACGGTCATTATTGGTATCATAGGTAGACTGGTCAGTGACAATCGCTGGCAAGTGTCCTTCATTGTTCCGGGTAGGCAACTTAACGGTACAATAACTATGTACATGTCTGTTAATAGGTGGGTCTAAAATATCAGGTATTTGGTAATGCTCACTTATTGGACTATAATATAACGGTCGTGTCCTGGTCGCGTGTGCGCTGACCGTATATACCCTAGCACATCAGTGACGTGAGTGATAATAGCCCATACCTCTATCCCGACCATTGTCTCTCCATGAATCACGCCCCCGTCTGGTCCAGTTCCGCCTCCTGTCAGGAGCCCATGACTCTTCCCGCGCCGTCTCCCACCGTCTCGGGTTCCCTAGAGTAGTCTCCCGGTCTCTCTGATCTCGCCTCGGACTCTCCCATCTTGTATTTGATGGTCCACCGCGTCTCGTATCGCGTCGATTGGGTGGCCCGTCGTTTCGTCGGTACATTGTCTCTCTTGTATTGTTCCATGCTGAACTGCGTTGAACTGAACGTTGTCGCGTCGGTCCTCGACGTGTCGAATCACGTTGTATCGACTCGTGTCGCACCGTGTTCTGTTGCGTCGTTACACTAAGTGCCGTTCTGTCTGACGTCACGTCATTTCGCGCGGGTTCGTTCTCTGTCTCGGTCTGTTCCTCCATCGCCTCCTGTTTCGCGGACTTACGCTTCGCTTCCATAATCAGAGAGAAGTCATTCTCAGAAGCGGCTATTTTGGAAAGTTCATTCGGGTGTTCGATTGATTTCGTGCTTCCGTCACCCAGTCCACATAGAATCCGTCCGTTAATGATCCGGCATGTCTTCACGTTGGGTAGGACTCGCACGTAATTATAGAGCGCGGCACGTCGGGGAGATAAATCCTCATTGATTATGACACGTCGAAATCGGTGATCATACGCGTGTGCCAGAATGTGCGCGTTTTCTGTAATGTATTTCACGTTTTTTCTATTCACAAATCTCACTAACACGTGCCGGTAATAGGCATCATGAGGTCCGGCTCGGTGGGACACCGATATGTCGTCACTGTGTAAGCGCGCGTCTAATTCCGAGTTAAACATGTACAATAGTTTATCCTCTAATCGCTCGTTATACTCCTGCGGAAGATTAAAAATCCGTATGCTCTCACGGCGCGAATACTGTTGTAGGTCGTCTATGACGTCATCATAGTCATTCGCGTGTGTACATGTGTTGTTTGAACCGGTCGCCTGTTGTTCCGTTACGGTGATTATCGACGCGCGTATTGCGGTCAGCTCACTTTCCATGGCAGTCAGTCTGGCGTCCGTTAACTCGGCACCTGTATCGTAAATTGACTTCTGTTCATCGTTCATTCGTTTTACTTCCGCATTCTGATCGCTTAATTGCTTTTTGATACTCGCGATTTCGTCCGATATTTCTTGAGTACGTTTCTCTTGGTCACTTAATCGTTTCTCGAATGTTGATTGGACGCTGTCGAATGATTGGCGTAGTTCTTTTAGTTCATCCGATACTCCGCCATAATCAGTTAATCGCTCGCTAACATTCTTCAGTACACCACACAACTCAGTTTTAAATTGATCGAAATCTTTGGCGTCAATTTGAGTTTTCGTGTCATTGTCACTCGTTGTCGGTTTACTCAGGTTCGCCAACGCATTGTTAACGGTACAGTTGTTTGTTTTCGATGTCTTTTCGGCGGTGGTTGTTTTAGTAGCGGCCTTTCTACCTCGCGGTTTTGATACGGGTTTTGTTTTGTCATTTTTAGCGTTCGCGTTTTTTGGGACAACTTTTTTACCTAGAATTTCGAGATCAGACTCCCAATCAAGATCAGAGTCAATCGGAATCTGTGAAAATCTGGGCGTTTTTTTACTGACCACCTTTGGCGAGCAGCTAATGCTACGCTTTTTACTCATTTTGCGATGACGTTGTAATAGAACAGTTACGTATTAGTCAATCACTCACCAATCACACTCGTGAAGACCCGTCGTTACAGTCGTATAATTGGTCGTCGAGCTATGTCCCGTTATAATCCCGTTATAATCCTTTGTGTCCGGCAGAGATCGTTATAATCCGTAATGGGTCGTCAGAGGGCACGCGCCTCGTACGCGGTCACTGGCCGACCTTCACCTGTCGCTTGTTATCCCGGCGGTAATCGTCCTGTTAAACGTCCCGCCAAAATCCGTAGGAATAATCCACACACAAGAATAGCTCCT
Organism: Wirenia argentea; assembly: GCA_025802215.1. Lineage (NCBI taxonomy): Eukaryota > Metazoa > Mollusca > Solenogastres > Pholidoskepia > Gymnomeniidae > Wirenia > Wirenia argentea. The sequence continues at coordinate 11,345 of WNLI01009246.1, forward strand.
ATCACTGTCAAAGCACTATACAATGGCGGTACGAAACTTGAACTATCGTATATCGGTCAGATAAACAACTTATACGATCACAAATTCGTCCATTGTTCTAACACTGATTACACTACAGCACAAGTAGACTATTCACGATATGCAGCAACACTAGCTCTATTCACACATATGCAGATCTACACTGTAGCACAACTATAACACTTTTAAGATCACAATCTGACTCCGAGCGGTTTCACACGGCAATCGGGTGTCAGCAAAAAAATACCGCTAAATACAGACTCAATGTTATCAGAGTTGTAGTAAATAGCACTTGTGGTATCGTAAATAGTACTTGTGCGGTCGTAAATTATTCGATTTTTATACCGTCTTTTTATGCATTGGTGTGCATGTCTTTACTGCTCGTAATAACTACATGTAATATGTCACTGCAGATTGTTCTTTTGGTAGCCCCATGAATAATTCTACTGCTGTGATTTTGTAAACCTGTTATTTGGCCACACCGCATAGCGGAGGCCATTATAATTTTGACGATCCTGGCGGTGTCGCCAGACCGATGCCTATTGTACTAACCGTTGGCTATTATACGGAGTGCGACGCAGCGGCGGCGGTGTATACTGACTGTTCGCTATTATATTGAGTGAATGTACGGTAGGTCTACTTGATATATTAGATCGATGTTATAATACAA